>CAVLJG010003576.1:0-23131 GCA_963669975.1 Acanthoscelides obtectus
TTCCTGACATAGTGCTCACACTAAAAGAAGAAAGAACGACGTTTATAATAGACATAGCTGTGCCTCTTCCACTAATATCCAAACCACCCATGCGGAAAAAATCAATAGTATTTGCCACTCTCCGACGAAATCAAACGCATGTGGGAAATGGGCAATGTGTCTATAATACCAGTTATAATAGGAGCTACTGGAGAGATACCAAGGAAACTACACAAGAGTCTGGAAAAGCTACAGCTCCATCCAAAAATATACTTGCAACTGCAAAAAGCTGCACTGCTGGGAACATGTAGGACAGTACGTAGGGTTTTAGGAGATGAGAACCGGATACGGTGAAAAGACCGCTGCAGATCTATTTCCTTACTTTGGCTAACCGCCTGAGGGAAATATTAATACCTTCGACAGAGGAGTAAAATAGTATAAAATAATAATAATAATAATAATAATAATAATATAATAATATATAATAATAATAAAATAATAATAATAATATAATATATAAAATATAATAATAATAATAATAATAATAATAATAATAATAATAATAAAATAAAATAATATAATAATATCATAATAATAATAATAATAATAATAATAATAATATAATAATAATAATAATAATAATAATAATAATAATAACCGACATACAGCCAAAGAGTGAAAAGAAAGGGGACACAATAATGCGACGATATACATCGGAAGAAAACCCAACCATAGTCGAAGTTTTGGACCTTCTAAAGCAGAGACTATTAGCCTTATCTCAAAGAGTGAAGAGATATAAGAAGAGCAGCCAACGTCGTAAACAAAACATCCTATTTCATAGAAATCAGAGAGCATTTTATAAATCTGTGGGCAAAGAATCAGATCGTATACTACAAGGAAAAACATCATTTCCTAACACAGAAGACATAAGACACTTCTGGAGCGGTATATGGAGCAACCCCAGAGAACACAGAACAGCGCATTGGTATCAGCAAGAGAAGGCTAGAACTTCCATACAAGCAATGCTGTCTTGGACCATAACTAAGGATGATGTAGTGAAAGCAATACGTAGGACTTCCAATTGGAGAGCTCCAGGGCCAGATGGTGTTCACAATTACTGGATAAAGGCATTTACTTCCACCCACCAACAACTTGCGAAATGCTACTCAACATTCCTCGAGAGGCCGGAAACTATCCCAGAATTTCTAACAACAGGAGTTACATACCTGATCCCAAAAACTGAACAATATACTGCTGATCCCGCAAAATACAGGCCAATTACTTGCCTTTCTACAGCGTATAAACTGCTTACTGCTATATTGGCTGACAAAGTGCATAATCATTTGGAACGTAACAACTTATTGGATGAGGAACAGAAGGGATGTCGGAAGGGCTCAAGAGGATGTAAAGAACAACTGATAATCGATGAAATAATAACGGGTAGTGCCAGAAAAAAGAAGTCGCCCTTGTTCACTGCATACATCGATTATCAGAAAGCATTTGATAGTATTCCACATTCATGGTTAACGGAAGTGCTACACCTTTATGGCATAGAAAACCATATCGTGAAACTATTGACCTATGCAATGTCCAAATGGAAAACGCGTCTCTGTCTTAACACCCCAGACTCGCAGATAGATGCTGGAGAAGTCAGTATAAAACGAGGGATCTTTCAGGGCGACTCTCTAAGCCCGATATGGTTTTGCCTAGCTTTACGCCCACTAACATCGCTGTTAAACAGTCAAGAAAAAGGCGTAAAGATTGCCGAGGATGGTACACAACTATCTCATCTTTGGTATATGGATGATCTGAAATTATTTGCAGAGAAGAAGGATCACCTACATGCGCTGTTGGATTGTGTGAGCAGATTTAGCAAAGATGTGCAAATGACGTTTGGTTTAGATAAATGCCGCATAAGTTGCATGACTAAAGGTAAGTGGACAGAGCATGAAGGGTATAAAGTAAGAGGGTCGCAAGGGGAGATCATCAATATGCAAAGGGATGAACGCTACAAATACTTAGGCTACCTCCAGGCACCAGACATAGACCAAAAAATGTCGAAGCAAAGATCTACCGACGAATACTTGAGAAGATTAAGGATCATTCTTAAATCAGAATTGTCTGCTATAAATACGTCTGTTGCAGTGAACGCCTACGCAGCGTCAACGCTTACCTACACCTTCGGTATACTCAAATGGACTGATACTGAGCTGAAAGCCCTAGATATAAGTACCAGGAAAGAATTCCGTCGGTATAGGGCGCATCATCCTAAAAGTGCAATAGAGCGCTTCCACTTAGCACGGCGCGAAGGAGGAAGAGGAATCCCCAGTATGGTGTCCAGACATTACCAGCAAATTGATAATCTAAGGACATACTTCTTGGAAAAGGCGAGTAGTAGCAGAATGCATCAGGCACTAGCCAACAGAGATAAGGGCATTACCCCACTGAACCTAGCCAACCTAGCTCTCAATCCATCCGCGATGGTGTCATCACCCCCCGAACTGATCGAGAAGTGGAAATCCAAGCCACTACATGGACGCTATAGAACGCGAATTGAAGACCAGGCAGTAGACACCAAAGCATCCCAAGAGTGGGTGCGTTCCAGTAATCTGTTCGTGGAGACAGAGGGGTTTGTGATGGCTATTCAAGACCAAGTGCTGCCTACGAAAGTCTACAGAAAGCGAATAATGGAGAAATATAGACAATATCAAATGTAGAATCTGTGGAGGTAAAGACGAGAACCTAGACCACATTATCGCAAGCTGTTCCACACTCGCCCCAAAACAGTATCTAGAAAGACATAACGACGTGGCAAAAATAATCTACTTGGAACTGGTCAAACGCTATCTCAATGAAGGACCTACTGAGCCATACTATCGCTACACGCCCCTCCCAGTTAAAGAGACTGGGTCACACAAAATGTATTGGAACAGGAAAATAATCACAGACCGCACAATACCAAATAACATCCCTGACATAGTGCTAACGTTAAAAGAGCAAAAGATAACATACATTATAGATATCGCGGTTCCGCTCCCTGTCAACCTTCAAAGTACCTACTCAGAAAAAATCAACAAGTATCTACCACTGTCAGAAGAAATAAAGCGGATGTGGGGAATGAATACAGTTACGATTGTACCGATAGTTATTGGCGCAACAGGTGAGGTCCTTAAGAAGTTACACACAAGTCTTGAAAAGTTAGACCTTGACCAACATGTTTACAAAAAAATTCAGAAAGCCGCTTTACTGGGGACATGCAGAACAGTCCGTAGGGTCCTGGCAGGCGAAAACTCGACATTGTAACCTGCAAAATTGGTAGTTGCCTTCAAAATGCTTACATCCTCTGGTGCAAACCTGGATTAAGCATATCAAACCCTCTCAGAGGAGATGATTGAATGAACAATATAATAATAATAATAATAATAATATAATAATAATAATAATAATAATAATAATAAAATATAAAACTTATAATTGATTCCGTTATTACGAAGCATGCGTGTAAAAATAAGAGAAATCTCCATGTCTGCTACATCGACTACTCTAAGGCGTTTGATTCCGTGCCACATAATTGGCTTTTAAAGGTGCTGGATATATATAAAGTAGACATCCGCATCATAAACCTATTGTCCCATCTGATGATAAACTGGGGAACCTCTTTAAGAGTTAATTCGGAGGACATAGGAGACGTGCGCATACGCAGAGGCATATTTCAGGGTGATTCTCTTAGCCCGATGTGGTTCTGTCTAGCCCTGAACCCACTGTCATCACTGCTGAATAATTCCAAGTTCGGGTATAGGCTCGATGTGAGTGAGCCTACCAGATTCAACCATCTGCTATATGGATGACCTCAAACTATACGCCGAGTCAAGGCAACATCTTGCTTCTCTAGTGCGAACGACAAGTATATTCAGCAATGATATAGGAATGAAATTTGGGTTAGATAAGTGCGCCACTGTCACTATAAGGAAAGGTAACCTAACTCCTTTGGAAGAAAATTTAGAAAACATCGCGCCTCTAGCAGAAGACCAACCGTATAAGTACCTGGGGATGCACCAAAGTAGGGGTGTGTGTCATTCTACCATGAAGTCAATCTATAGAGAAAAGTACATCCGTCGGCTTACAAAACTACTCAACACCAAATTAAACTCGCAGAATCTTTTCAAAGCAATCAACAGTTGGGCAATAAGTTCACTTACATATTCGTTCGGTATTGTGAAATGGAGTAGTAATACAGACCTTGAAGAGCTAGACAGAATCACTCGTGTAAAGCTCACAAAGTTCCATTGTCACCACCCAAAGGCATCAACCGAACGGCTGTACCTCCCTCGCGCACAAGGGGGCCGCGGATTGCTCAACATAACACAACTCTGCAAGTCTCAGATAGCCAAATTACAAAATTACTTTAATAACCATCTAAGTCCTAAGATAGCTGCTGTAGTGGAGGCAGATGACTCATTTACCCCTTTGAGCTTTCGGCAACCTCAAGCAAATACGGCCTCGGAATCGAATACTAGGAGGAGAGAATGCTGGGAGGAGAAATTCTCCATGGCCGTTACCCATGCCAACTGAGAGGTGACAACATAGATAAACCTTTGTCATTCACCTATTTGAGAAAGGGATATCTCCATCCAACAACGGAAGGGTTCATAACTGCCATCCAGGACAAAGTAATAAAAACAAAAAACTATGAAAAACATATTCTCAAATCCAACGTCCCAGATGAATGTAGGAAGTGCAACCAGGCGGGCAAAACCATCGAACATATTACTGGAGCTTGCCCTGCGTTGGCAGCTGGCGATTATTTGGGAAGACACAACCAGGTTGCAAAAATAATCCATTCACAGCTAGCTCGTAAACTTAACTTGGTACAATCTCCTCCGCCATATTACAAGTACACGCCTGAGCCAGTTCTGGAATCAAAAGATGTAATACTCTATTGGGATCGGCCATTTCTAACCGACAAAACTGTAGACTTTAACCGTCCCGATATTGTCCTGATAGACAAAAGCAACCAATATGCACAGATAATTGAGGTTGGAATTCCTCTTACACACAACATCCTCAAGGTAGAGCGTGAAAAATCTGTTAAATACCAGAACCTGGCGATTGAAATGAAGAGGATTTGGAAGCTAAGGGAAGTGCAGATTGTACCCATTGTTATCTCCGTGGAAGGGGCTGTTACCAAACAAGTCTCCTCAAGCTTAAAGACCTTGGACCTTCCAAACGGCCTTCACATACTATTCCAAAAAGCCGTTATCTTACAAACGTGTCATATTGTGAGAAAGGCACTGTCTCTGTAAAAACTATCCTTGGTTGGGGTGAACTCCCCCTCAAAGATAGTACACCACCATACGTGAGGACTATGAGCAAAAAAAAAAAAAAAAAAAAAAAAAAAAAAATAATAATAATAATAATATAATATAATAATAATAATATAATATAATACCCCGCAGGGGGTATCTACTTTTGGAGCTGGATCTTTGATCCGGTTTCAAAGGAAGATACATGGGGAGCGTCGCCCCCACGGCCCCAGGCAGGGAGTTCGGGGTTTGGCAGTCTTATTCATTCTGCCAAACCCTGGGCTTATCCCCCCCTCGTTCTCCCATCCTTTCTCCTTTTATTATATCCTGTGCAGCTGTCTGTTGCTCTCCCGACTTTCCTTCTCCTATCCTTACCCCATGCGTTGAGGCGGCGCGTGGAGCTTCCTCTTAGCCTCCCGGGTGTTTGTGCCGTGCCCGGCGACCCGTAAGCTGGCCAATGGAATCCTGGTGGTTGAGCCCTACCAGTCAGGGGGGCAACACGCCACTTTGGTCCGGCGGTCAGTCTAGAAGGGCGGCCGCGCCTAGCCCAGCGTCGGTCAATCGGCTGTGCCATCCCGTCAGAGGGCTGGTTGGGCGAGCCTCCACAGGTAGTAGAAGCCAGACGGGAATAGTTCGCTATTCTCGATGTATGGTGGAACTACCTGGGGGGACTATACCTTCCTTTCCTTCGGATTAGCGGTATCCCTGGGGTTGTGCCTTAGCGGGATGCTATTATGGGCATAACCTCCCAATGAGGCTCCGTGGAGGGTGGGGAGCCGGGAAGGTGAAATTTTTGGAAAATCTTATGGAACAGCCTAAACAAGATTCAGGTGCACCCACTACCTTAAAAGTGGGCAGTGATCGGGATTCACTCGCAAAAACCCAAAACACCCCTAAAACTGGGATTTCAACCGCGTCAGCGGCCAAGATCAGCCAGGGAAAGGAGGGAAACATCCCCCGGTTCCTGGTGGTCGAAAGAATCGATGGGGGCAACTTCGATAAGGTTAGCCCCTTCTTGCTGTCGAAATTGTTATTTGGAATTGTTGGCGAATTGAAATCAATTAAGAAAATTAAGACCGGATTATTAGTGGAAACTGTTACCGCTCATCAAGCGTCTAGACTCCTTAAAGTGACTAAAATAGGCGAATTCATTGTTGAAATAAAACCACATAGTACACTCAATTACTCAAAGGGTATAATCACATGTGCAGATTTTCTTAACAGTTCTACCGAAGAAATATTGGAGGGTTTAGAACCAGAAGGTGTGGTCGAAGTTAAACGTTTGATGCGTAAACAAGGTGACTCACTTGTCGAAACGCCTAACTTATTATTGACTTTCGACAAACCTAAACTACCCTCAAAAGTTAAAGCTGCCTTTTACTCTCTCGAAGTGCGTCCTTATTTCCCAAACCCCCTAAGATGTTTTAAATGTCAGAGGTTTGGGCATACTTCGCAAAGATGCTCAAATTCTGAGATATGTATATGCGGACGACCCAAACATGATACAACACCTTGCGACACACCTATGCATTGCGTTAATTGTGAAGGTGAACACGCAGCCAATTCAAGAGCTTGCCCTAAGATGAAGGAGGAAATAGCGATTCAAAAAGTTAGGACTATGGAAAAACTGAGCTATCTAGAAGCAAAGAAAAAAGTAATCAGGCCCATTCCTCAAAAATCCTACTCCGAAATTGCGGCGACCACAAGTACGTCAATTAATAATATAATACAAGAGTTATTACCGCAATTAACTAAGTCTATTGAGAGTAAAATAAAAGAAACCCTGGATAACATAATCAGTACCAAGAAGCATAATTTTAATACTAATTCCTTCTTACCTCCCGGTCAATATTTTTCTGATACATCTACGCAACCTTCTGTAGCCGAAAAAAGGAAGCGTACCAGAACCCGAACAAGGGACGATGATACCGATGAAAGTGTATCATCACATATCAGTGAAGCATCAACTTCTACTAAAAAGAAAAGAGGCTGGCCGAAAGGGAAACCCAGGCGGCCTCCCAACTCCGCAAGAAGTGATCAAGAAACTGAAGCCAGTCAAATTACTGACCTTACCATTGAGATATAGCCACCTGTGATATTTTCTACATAAATTTTATTATATATTTACGTTCGTATGTGTATGTATGTATGTGTGTATATGTGAGTACATCTGATCTTATTTATACTACTATTATTTTTTTTTTCTATAGACTATTTATATATTTTACTTATTAAGCTATTTATTTATTTATTCATTTATTTATTAGCTTATTTATTTATCTATTCCACGAGTATATATATGCCCCTTTTGAGCTCCACTACAAACTAACGAACTGTTTCTTTTAACAAACTAGTCATAATGTCTTCACTAATACAATGGAACATGAACGGATGCTGTGCACACTACCCTGAACTAAAATTGATAGTCTCGGAAGTGGCACCCTTTTGCATATGTATCCAGGAAACTCATTTTTCTCCTGAAACCAACTTCAACCTGCGGGGCTTCAACTGTTTCAGGAAAGACGTAATCCCGACAAACCGATCTAAAGGAGGCGTGGCAATTTTCATAAAAAGTGAATTACAGGCAACTGAGGTACACATTCAAACCCCACTACAGGCGGTAGCAGCACAATCGCTTTTTCCATTTAAAATAACAATATGTAATATATACTTACCAGATTTCAATTGGAATGAAGAGCAGATTAATAACATAATTACTCAACTGCCTACTCCATATATCATAGTGGGCGACTTTAATGCACACAATCCTCTATGGGGATCACAACAACTTGATGTTCGAGGTCGTATAATCGAAAGAATCTGCGAAGAATCAGAGTTGATTATTTTAAATACAGGAGATGGAACTTACCTCAACTCCAGGTCTAACTGCTTTAGTAGTATCGATCTGTCCATCTGCTCACCAAGTCTGGCATCATCCTTGGAATGGAAAACTATGCCTGAACATCTGTACTCCGACCATGTGCCAATAAATATAACTTTTGCTTCAAAATGTCCAGAAAGAACATTCCATACAACCTGGAACATCAAGAAAGCCAATTGGGATACTTACAAAATAATATTGGTGAACTCCTTTTAAAGGATAACATACACGACTCGGTGCAGTCTATAACATCTGCCATAGTTAGTGCAGCGAACCTCAGTATTCCCAAAAAAAGTGGTAACATCAAAAATGTGCAAGTGCCATGGTGGAACGATAAGATTGGAAAAGCAGTCAAAGAAAAAAATAAGGCCTTAAGAGAATTCAAACGCAACTTCTCTACTAACAACTTAATTGAATTCAAGAAAAGAAGAGCGGAAGCTCGTCGCATAATTTTAAAAAGTAAAAAATCATCATGGCAAGAATACGTGTCACATATATCTAAAGAAACACCACCATCGGAAGTCTGGCACAAAATCAGAAGTATTCAAGGAAAGCATTTCCAAGCTCCATCCCCTATACTGCTAGTCAACAATATAGAAATTACAAACTATGAAGACATTTGTAATATATTAGCTACACAATTCCAAGAGACAAGCAGTTCGGATAGCTATAATCTTGCCTTCGTAGCTAAAAAGACTAAGGCTGAAAAAAATATATTGGAAATAGTTGATGACTCGTTATTGGTATACAACGTACCTTTTACATTGCTAGAACTGCAAAACGCTCTTAACGAGGTTAATTCTTCATCAACTGGTTCAGACAACATCCACTACGACATGCTTAAGCATCTTCCTGAAAGCGAACAGCTTACACTCCTGGAACTATTCAACCGTATTTGGAGTGAAGGCATATACCCTGAGCAATGGCATGAAGCCATCATAGTGGCTATTCCAAAAATTGGAAAGGACCCTAAAAACCCTAGCAACTACCGACCCATATCACTCACTAGTTGCATTAGTAAACTCCTCGAAAAGATGATTAATAGAAGACTGGTCTGGTTTTTAGAAACGAACGGTCTACTTTCGGATTACCAGATGGGTTTCCGAAAGTTTAGATCCACTTTAGATCAATTGGCTCATATAGACACGGCTATTCAACAATCCTTTGCCGAAAGAAAACATTTGGTATCTGTTTGCTTTGACTTAGAAAAAGCTTATGACACAACATGGAGACGAGGAATACTCAACACCTTACATGAATGGGGTATACGAGGTAATATGCTCAAATTCATTTCCAAGTTCCTAGAAAACCGAACATTCAAAGTCCGGCTCGGCAAACACCTCTCTCAGCCGCATACTCTCGAGAACGGTATACCTCAGGGTTCCACCATCAGCGTAACGCTATTCCTGATAGCTATAAACCGTCTTATAGGTACAATAGATCCAGACATTGGAAAATGTTTATACGTAGACGACCTCACGATCTTCTACTCGGACAAAGATATGTCGAACATCGAGATTAAACTCCAAGCAGCAATAAACAGCCTAGTTACAGAAGCTCAAAGTATTGGTTTCCGCTTCTCAGCATCAAAAACCACCGCCATTCATTTTTGTCGGCTACGAACTGCTCACAATCATCCTCACCTGCTACTGAGAAACACCGCAATACAGATCGATGATACTGTTAAGCTTTTGGGGCTAACTTTCGACAGAAAGCTGTATTGGAAAGAACACGTCAATAATCTGATGGTGAAATGCAAAAAGTCTATGAACATCTTGAAATGCATATCGAACATAAACTGGGGTGCTGACAGGGATACCCTTCTCTCGTTATATCGGTCACTTGTTCTGTCTAAAATCGAGTATGGATTAATCATCTATGGAGCCGCAAGGAAATCTCATCTACGACACTTGGAACAGATACATAACCAATGTCTGCGATTATGTATCGGAGCTTTTCGAACAAGTCCCTCGTCAGCGGTATACTGCGATTCAGGTATTCCTCCTCTTGATATAAGGCTCCAGCAGTTGACTATGAATTATAGTGTAAAGATTTGGTCACACCCACCTCATCCCAACTACAACATCCTATACGACCAAGCAATCAACCAAACCTTCCTGGACAGACCTACCATAACACGACCTTCAGGTGTAAGGATTCAAGAAATTTTGAATAGCATCGACCTCGAACTTCCTGACGTTTATAATCTAAAACATAGCTCAACGCCACCATGGACAATAAACAAACCTGTATTGGACTTGCAGTGTGCACGGTACAAGAAGGATGAAACCAATAGCTCCTTATTTCTTGCATTGTTTAATGACACTGTAAATAGTTACACAAACGTTAAAAATTATATATACTGATGGATCAAAGTTAGCTGATAGCGTTGGATGTGCCTATACATCAACGGGACACGAGCAAAAATTTAAACTACATCCCATGACCTCGGTTTTCAGAGCCGAGCAACTTGCATTGCTTAAAGCACTGGAATATATAAATAACCACAATGAAGCAGGTACTTACCTAATCTGCAGCGATTCCTTTAGTGCCATTCAATCTATATCTGCCACAAATTCCTTTGACCCATTGGTTCAAGAAATACTTCATTGGCTTGTCTTACTGGAATCAGATCGGAAATATGTTATCTTTATATGGTCTCCAGGTCATGTAGGGATTCCAGGTAATGAAAGGGCTAACGAATTGGCCCGTGAAGCAGCAACCGATACTGTCAACGCCAACAACCTGGTCCACCCGGAAGACCTGAAAAATTTTCTGAAGAATAAGTTGATGTCTGTATGGCAAGAGAGATGGAATGGATGCGAAACTACCCTCAAAAGATACAAACCTACAGTTAAAAAATGGCACCTCCCATCACTACCACGAAGAGAAGAGGTGACGCTTACACGATTACGCATAGGCCATTGCAACATAACACACATGCATCTCATTCGCGGCCTGGATCCACCGCAATGCGAAAACTGCCAAACTCAGCTAACAATTGACCACATATTCTTGGAATGCCCAACATATTCTAGAGTCCGCCAATCGTTTGACATTATTAACAGCCTACAACGTGGGCTCTGTGGCAATGACGCCGGTAGCATGATAAACATCCTTAACTTCTTAAGAGAAATACAAGTTTTCCTGAAAATATAAACATGTAAGATGATACACTTATTAAACCCTGAATAAGATATTCCATAAAATAGCTTATACAAATAAACCAATAACTAAAACCATGTGACATATAATGCATAATAAACGTACATGCCAGTTACCTACTATTCTCTACTCGATGAGTACTTAACATATAATTCAGTATCCAAGACACACACTGTGTGATACTTGAAAAGTGAGAAAAGAACCCACCTATTAAATATATTGAGACTTTAAATATATATTGATGATTGATATTACCTGTGATAAAATGCACTCAGATCTACCCCTGGGTGACAATGACATGTCCTATATGTGGAGGAGGGATACGGCAAATGACATCATCAGTCGAAGCCGTGGGAAAAAAAAAAAAAAAAAAAATAATAAATAATAATATATAATAATAATAATAATAATAATTAATAATAATAATAATAAATAAAATAATAATAATAATAATAATAATTTTCATTTCTGTAGGCTTAGACGACCACACTATGATCCACGCCTCTGTCTCAACAATGAACGCATACCCTGTGTGTCTTCTGTAAAATTCTTAGGCCTAACACTCGACAGTAAACTGACATGGAGAGAACACATTGAGGATCTTACCAACAGGTGCAAGAGAGCCCTAAACCTAATAAAATGCCTGTCGTCAACACGATTCGGAGCAGAAGCTGAGATGCTGTTGCGGATATACAAGAGCATCATTCTATCTAAGCTTGACTACGGTAGCATTGTTTACTCATCTGCAAGACCGTCACTGCTTAAAAAACTTGATACAGTTCACAACCAAGCATTACGTCTCTGCCTTGGAGCATTTCGTACAACTCCAGCAGCTAGCCTCTATTGCGAATCCGGAGTTGAACCTCTATCCATTAGACGTAAAGAACTTGCACTATCGTATTCTGCACAGATTCAAACACGACCATTCCATAGAAACTTTTCTATCATTTTCAGTACGGATGAGAGCTACATCTGTCGCCCCACAATAACAAGATCTCTCAGAGTCCGAGTTAAAGAATATGCCGAGGAAATTGGTATATCATGTAACCCTATCTATAATGTTAAACACAGAGAATCTCCTCCATGGCTGTCACCCAAAATAAATGTGAATCTCGAGCTGACTGCACTATCTAAGAATGACCATCCATCTGAACTCATAAAATCACGTTTTATGGAAATCGTTTCTAGATATCCGGCAGCAGCAACAGTTATCTATACAGATGGATCGCGAACTGACAGTGGTGTCGGCTGTGCTATAGTAGTCGATCAAACTGCACATCAATGGACACTATCACCAATAGCATCCATATTTACTGCTGAACAATATGCTATTTGGCAGGCCCTACGATACTGTGACATGTCGAATAACATAACAACAGCTATTATAGCTAGTGACTCGCTCTCAGCACTTCAAGGCCTAATGAACTATGCATCTCGAGATTCCTTAACTGTGATGTGTCTTGAAACTGTCAAACATCTCTTAAATAAAGGGGTAAACGTAAAATTTCTGTGGTTGCCAGGACACGTTGGTATACAGGGGAATGAAGCTGCTGATATGGCAGCGAAAGCAGCAGCGCAACAAAACATCGACATCCCTGAAATAAAAATGTCTGATCATAAAAAGTACCTCATAAACCGTATACAGCGACACTGGCAAATTACATGGGGTAAGACTGATACCCACTTAAGACAGATAAAACCTAGTGTAGGATTATGGCCACATCCTATCAGACTGCCACGAGAGGAATGGGTGCGCATACATCGCTTACGCTTTGGCCACACACGTCTTACACATGCACATCTTTTGCTCGGAACAGATCCGCCCTTGTGCACTGGATGTAACTCTTCACTCACTGTACGCCACATTATCTGCACATGTCCGATATTGTCGCAATATCGAGTGATCTATGGACCATTTGATAACCTGACAGAGAGTCTCACACAACCAGAAAAACTGAAAAACGTCATATCATTCTTAAAAGTATCTGGTTTCTATTGGAAGATCTGACCTAATGAACTTTTTGGAAATGAACCATTTTAATTTTTGTGTATCTTATTCTCAACTGAGATTAAATGAATGTTATGTAACGATGATTTTGCATCATACCTACCTTAGCTTAGTATTGTCATCTTGAACTAAAAGAAACATGCAACAATAGAATTTGGATAAATCCATACTTACGTGAACGCAAACAAGATCGTGAAATGCAGATAATGACCACAAAAAAAAAAAAATTAATATTAATGAATATATGCCTGACAAATTTAGTCGTGTAACATTTTCCAGAAATTATCTTTTGTCGCTAATAGAATCTGAAAGTAAATGACAATAGTATATCCTTTTCGATTAATATCTGGAATTTGCGTAGTTAGTTTTTTAAAAATGCGACACTTACCACTTAGACATGTAAGAGATTATATATTTTATACTTTAGATTTATATTATATTATATATTATTGAGTACGGCTAATAACCAGAGAAGTTGACGCCGTCAAAAAAAAAAAAAAAAAAAAAAAAAACAAAAAATAATAATAATAATAATAATAATAATAATAATAATAATATAATAATAATAATAATATAATAATATATATAATAAATAATAATATTAATAATAATAATAAATAATAATAATAATAATAATAATATAATAACCCCCGCAGGGGTATCTACTTTTGAAGCTGGATCTTTGATCCGGTTTCAAGGGAAGATACATGGGGAGCGTCGCCCCCACGGCCCCAGGCAGGGAGTTCGGGGTTTGGTAGTCTTATTCATTCTGCCAAACCCTGGGCTTTTCCTTCCCCCTTTCTCCCATCCTTCTCCTCTTTTTATTATCCTGTGCAGCTGTCCGCTGCCCTCCCTTTCCTTGTCCTTTCCTTACTCCATGCGTTGAGGCGGCGCGTGGGGCTTCCTCTTAGCTTCCCGGGTGTTTGTGCCGTGCCCGGCGACCCGTAAGCTGGCAATGGAATCGGGTGGTTGAGCCTACCAGTCAGGGGGCAACACGCCACTTTGGTCCGGCGGTCAGTCTAGAAGGGCGGCCGCGCCTAGCCCAGCGTCGGTCAATCGGCTGTGCCATCCCGTCAGAGGGCTGGTTGGGCGAGCCTCCACAGGTAGTAGAAGCCAGACGGGAATAGTTCGCTATGCTCGATGTATGGTGGAGCTACCTGTGGGGACTATACCTCCTTTTCCTAGCATTAACGGTATCCCTGGGGTTATGTCCTAGCGGAAGGCGATTATGGGCATAACCTCCCAATGAGGCTCCGTGGAGGGTGGGGAGCCGGGGAGGCGAATACTTATTTTGAGCATATGGGAACTACACAAAATTCAACAGGTGTGCTCACCTCCTTAAATGTGGGCGCTACAGGAGTGGCAACAGGCAGACCAACCGCCAAATGCGACGACCCCTTCAGCCATGAAAAGGCGGAAATTGTTCCCCGGTTCTTGGTGTTGGGAAGAGGAGATGGGGGAAATTTTGATAAAATGAACCCCTTTCTTATAAACAAAACATTATTTGGATTAGTAGGAGAGTTAAAGAGTATCAGAAAGACAAAGCAGGGCCTTGTAGTCGAAACATCATCCCCAGCACAAGGAAGAAAATTGTTACGTCTTGAAAAATTTGGTGAATTCGATGTAAAAGTCTCACCTCACAGAACATTAAATTTTTCAAAAGGAGTCGTTAGTTGCCCTGATTTATTGAATGTACCAGTTGAGGAAATTCTAGATGAACTTCGATCTGAAGGAGTTGTTGAAGTTTCAAGGATAGTTCAAAAAAGAAATGGCTTATTGGTTGAAACACCTCATCATATTCTAACGTTTAACAGACCCGTTACCTAAGTCAGTAAAAGCTGCATTTTACTGTCTACCAGTACGCCCCTTTATTCCAAGCCCCGTAAGGTGCTTCAGATGTCACAAATTTGGACATATGTCCTCAACATGCAAGTATGAACAAGTGTGCCTATGTGGTAAAGATTTACATCAACCTAGTGAATGCATCGAACCATTTAAGTGTGTTAACTGTGGGAATGACCACTTGTCTAATTCAAAGAACTGTCCGAAAATGAAGGAAGAAGTCAGCATACAGAATATTAGAACAACAGACAAAATTTCCTATATTGAAGCTAAAAGAAAGTATTACGCCGCAATGCCTGCTAATACAACGTATGCCCAAGTAACAGCCTCTGGGTCAGACAATACTACGGCTAAGAAATTCATTCAGGAGCTCATCCCAGATATTGCTCAGATTATAGACCAACAGGTCAAAAAAGCAATAGATGAGGTAATTAAGACCAGTTTATCAATATACCTGCCGTCTACCTCATCAGAAAGAAGGCCTATGCGACGGGATCAGTATGACCTCGATGCAGCCTCAATTGTCTCTGATACTCCATCACAACTTTCAGATAAAAGAAAAAGGACACAATATATTCGGACTGAAGAGCTAGTCTGCCTTACCGATACTTCTGAATCACAACTAGATGAGCTGAGTCAAACTAAAAGGAAAAAGGGTTGGCCAAAGGGTAAGCGCCGTAAGCCACCCAAACCTGGAGAAAGCTCAACTGCGAATTCTCAGATAGAATCATCATTAGAGCAAATATCAGATCCAACATAAGCTGTGTTATAACGTTCTAAAGTATTTGTATATATGTGTATATATATATATATATGTATATATTCATTTTTTGTTGTTATTATCTGTTTATACATTGTATTTGAAAATTATTATTCGTCCTTAGATAAATACGCATTTTATTTATATTCACACAACCGTCTTATACAGTCAGGAGCTGATACAAGACACACTACAATATATACTTTTAAACAAAAACCCCTAAATGGACTCTATAATCCAGTGGAATATAAATGGATCTAAGACACATTACCCCGAATTGAAAACGATAATGGTTGATAAAGCTCCTTTCTGTTTGTGCCTACAAGAGACCCACCTCCGTGATACAGATGTGTTCAACCTGCATAACTACAACTATATACGAAAGGATGCCGCCTCACAATCTCGGGCTAAGGGAGGTGTGGCAATATTTATAAAGGATAACGTACCTTTTAGTGAAGTAACCTTACAAACAGCCTTGCAGTCAGTTGCTGTACAAGTGCATTTGCCCTTTAAGTTCACGATATGTAACATCTACTTACCCGACTTTAGTTGGGATAGGAACCAAATAAGAAGTTTATTATCCCAACTACCCTCTCCGTTTCTTCTTGTGGGCGACTTCAATTCCCATAATCATCTATGGGGTTCCAATAAAATTGATCTCCGAGGCAGAATAATCGAGGAACTTGTTGAAGAACATAACCTAGTCATACTGAATACTGGAGAAGGCACATATCTAAATACCCGTTCTTGCAATTTAAGCGCCATTGATTTGACCATCTGTTCCCCACAAATAGCACACCTTTTCCAATGGCAGGTATTGGAGGATAACTTCTCTGATCACTTACCTATTTTAATTAGAACCTTTGTGAAGTGTCATCCTCCCGTTCGACACAGTAAATGGAACATTAAAAAAGCAGATTGGTCTTTGTACCAACACATCCCTTTCAATATGAACGGCACTGTACATGAATCAGTAATAGAGATCACAAATGGCATCATTGAGGCAGCGGAGGGTAGTATCCCCAAAACAGCCAGTGCAGTCCGTGGTCCCAATAGGGTACCTTGGTGGAACCGCGAACTTGATCATGCAATACAGAAGAAAAAACAAGCTTTTACCCAATTCAAAAGATGCCCAACACTATCTAATCTTATCAAGTTTAAAAAATGTAGAGCGAAAGCCCGTCAACTGATTCTGATGAGTAAGAACTCGTCCTGGAGGGAATTTGTATCTACTATATCTAGAACTACTCCCGATTCTGAGATTTGGAAGAAGATTGGATTATTATCGGGAAAACGCTTCCCTATTCCATCACCTGTCCTGTTGATCAATGATAAAGAAATAACAGACAATCAAGAGATTGTTAATGTCTTGGCACTTGAATTCCAGAATAACTCAAATTCTTCCAACTATTCACCTAAATTTTTAACCAAGAAAGTTGAAGAGGAAACCACACACCTTGATTTTACTGAAGACAGGGTATCTGCATATAACTTGCCTTTCACGTTGGAAGAAATGGAAAGTGCACTAAGTGAGGTCCACAACTCTGCTCCAGGGCCAGATTCTATACACTATGAAATGATTAGACACTTACCTGCAACAGGAAAGATGAATTTGCTAACTCTTTATAACAAAATTTGGGCAGAGGGTATATACCCCCAACAATGGCACGAGGCTGTGATCATTCCTGTATTAAAACCTAATAAAGATCCAAAGAACCCTGGCAGCTATCGCCCTATATCTTTAACATGTTGCCCAAGCAAAATATTTGAAAAAATGGCAAATAGGAGATTAGTATGGTTCCTTGAAGCACGGAATTTACTTTCAAATCAACAATGGGCTTTCGGCGTCACCGATCCACTATTGACCAGTTAATCTACTTTGAATCAGCTATTCAGACAAGTTTTGCTAACCGAAATCACATGGTGGCAGTCTCTTTCGATTTAGAAAGGGCATATGATCGAACATGGAGGCACGGAATTCTGAAGACCCTATACTCTTGGGGACTCAGAGGCAACCTATTAACTCTCATATCAAATTTCATGGAGGACCGTTTGTTCAAAGTTCGCATAGGAAATGAGCTCTCACATGCCTATACACAGGAAAACGGCATCCCTCAAGGATCGACGCTAAGTGTGACACTCTTTATAATAGCTGTGAATCCCCTTGTTGAGTCGATTGAACCTCATATAGGCAAATGTCTATATGTGGACGACCTCACTATATTCTTCTCTGCAAAGGACCTAATAGAAATCGAGGAAACTCTACAAGCAGCAATAAATCATCTTACGACTACCGCTGAGAGTCTCGGTTTTCAATTCTCCCCCGTAAAAACGGCCTGTATAGACTTTTGTAGGCTGAGAACTCCACACACTAATCCTCGACTGTCACTAAATGGACATCTGATACAGTGTAAAGATACTCTTGATCTTCTGGGGCTAACGTTCGACCAAAAACTTCACTGGGGTCCTCAGATTGAAAAAATCCTTGTTAGGTGCAAGAAGTCCATGAACATTATCAAATGTATCTCTAACATCCAGTGGGGAGCCAGTCGGGAAGTCCTTCTGAATTTATATCAATCTTTGGTCCTTTCGAAAATTGAGTATGGTCTAATTGTGTTTGCATCAGCACGTAAGTCTCATATTGCGAAACTGGAAATACTTCATAGAGATGGTCTAAGACGATGTATTGGTGCCTTTAGGACAAGCCCTTCAGATTCAATATACTGTGAAGCTGGAATGCCACCTCTGAAATACAGAATACAGCAACTTAGCCTCAACTATGCAATAAAAATTGCAGCACAGCCTCTGCATCTCAATAACTCTATCATTTTTAATGAGGAAACGGAAGAACTCTTCCATGACAGACCAACCGCCACCCGCCCCTTTGGAATCCGGGTCAATGAAATACTAGCGGCCCTAGGTATCGATCTGCCAGATGTGGATAACTTGATGTTACCTGATCTACCACCATGGACATTAACAACACCTTTGACCGATACCGAAATGACTCGATACAAAAAAGGGACAATTTGTAATGAGGCTATAAATCGAGCTTTTTTGAACATTATTGCAAAATACCAACCATGCAAGATTATTTATACTGATGGATCGAAGACTGCTGAGGGAGTTGGTTGTGCCATAGCCTTTGAAGGATTTTGTCGTGGATGGAGTTTAAACTCGTCATGTTCTATATACTTCGCCGAACTTTTCGCCATCTTTCAGGCTCTTAACTATATAAAAGGTTTAGCAGGAGGTAAGTACCTTATCTGCAGCGACTCTCTCAATGCCATATTGGCTATCAAACACAAGTACTCAACAGATCCTCTCCTCATAAAGACGTTGAGTCTCCACCATAAGTTGTATCAAGAAAATAAACACGTTACTTTCATCTGGAGCCCAGGGCACTCTGGAATTCATGGAAATGAACTGGCTGATCAAACAGCACGCCAAGCAATTTTATTGGACGTAACAGGTGTACCACTTCGGCTAGAAGATGCTAAAGAAGCTATGAAGGAAAATGTCCTCCACTCATGGCAGGAAGAATGGAACCTCTCGAATAAATTTTTGAAAACGTTCAAGCCAAGCATAAAAAAATGGAGCCTTCCACATATGACACGTAGAGAACAAGTAGTAGTTACGAGAATGAGAATAGGGCACACATTTCTTACTCACTCCCATATGCTATTAGGTAATCCACCACCAAGATGTGAAACATGTAATAAATTGCTCTCATGGAAGCATATACTGTTTAAGTGTCCTTTATACCTAGCTGCTAGAACAGCACATAACCTAGCTCTGGACTTAGAAAGTTGCTTTCTCACTACTGCCAACATAGGTTCTACACTTGATTTTCTTAAATCTACCAAACTTTTTAGAAAAATATAGTGCAATTACGTAGGATCCTACTAAATACATATACGTAAACTGATGATCTATGATTGATTAAGAAGTACTAACGTCGGATATGTAATTAAATGCTTGTGTATCCACGATCATGTATACTTATTTTATTAGTGTCCTTGTCTGGACTAAGTTAATTATATGTCTGTGTATAAGATATAATATGTGTGTGCGTATACATGTGTAGATATTTTTTTTTTGTTCTTGTCTTTTTTTTTTTTTGTATTGAAATCTGAGCTACTTACATGACATCTGAGTCACCCAGATCTACCCCTGTGGTGAAAGTGGCAATTGACCGTATGGGCAGGAGGGAAGCGGCTATGGCATAGTAGCCGATGCCGCTGTGGGCAAAAAAAAAAAAAAAAAAATAGTAAGCAATAATAATAATCATAATAAAAATAATAATATTATAAGAATAATAAATAATATAATAAAATAATATTAATAATATAATAATAATAATAATAATAATACTATAAGATAAAATTATAATAATAGTAATAATAATAATAATATAATAAAATATCAATAATAATAATATAATAATAATAATATTATATTATAATATATAATAAAATAATAATAATAATATTATAATAATAATAATAATTAATAATAATAATAATAAATATATAATATAATATCAATAATAATAATTAATATATAATAATAATAATATAATAATAATAATATAAAAAATATAATATATATATATATAATATAATAATCCCCGCAGGGGGTATCTACTTTTGAAGCTGGATCTTTGATCCGGTTTCAAGGGAAGATACATGGGGAGCGTCGCCCCCACGGCCCCAGGCAGGGAGTTCGGGGTTTGGTAGTCTTATTCTCTGCCAAACCCTGGGCTTTTCCTTCCCCCTTTCTCCCATCCTTCTCCTTTTATTATATCCTGTGCAGCTGTCCGCTGCCCTCACGACTTTCCTTGTCCTTTCCTTACTCCATGCGTTGAGGCGGCGCGTGGGGCTTCCTCTTAGCCTCCCGGGTGTTTGTGCCGTGCCCGGCGACCCGTAAGCTGGCCAATGGAATCCTGGTGGTTGAGCCCTACCAGTCAGGGGGGCAACACGCCACTTTGGTCCGGCGGTCAGTCTAGAAGGGCGGCCGCGCCTAGCCCAGCGTCGGTCAATCGGCTGTGCCATCCCGTCAGAGGGCTGGCTGGGCGAGCCTTCGCATTGCGAAGAAAGCAGACAGGTGTGGATTATTTCTACCCTTGGCCATGCCGGACCGCAATGCGAAGACTATACTTTCCTTCAGCAGCCCTGGTGTCCATGTCCCGAACTATGTTTGCAGGCATGGCATCCCCAATGAGGACTCCGTGGCGGGTGGGGAGCTGGGAAGGTGAAGCATTTTGAAATTCGCATGGATGAAATACAAACCAAAAACCCACCCAGAAATGGGAAAGCTACCGCGCAAGCGGCCACGGCCAGCCAGAGAAAGGAGGGAACCATCCCCCGGTTTCTGGTGGTCGAACGGATTGATGGGGGTAACTTTGATAAAGTAAGCCCCTTTGTTGTGTCAAGAACATTATTTGGAATTGCTGGGAACCTGAAATTAATAAAGAAAATCAAATCTGGGCTACTGTTGGAAACCAGTACCGCAACCCAGGCAAACAGACTTTTGCAAACACAAAGAGTTGGAGATTATAATGTTGTAGTTAAAGCGCATTCCACGCTTAATTACTCCAAAGGAATTATTACTTGTGCTGATCTTTTGAACTCCACTTTGGAGGAAATATTGGACGGCCTGAAAACAGAAGGAGTTATTGACGTAAAACGTATGATGCGTAGAAGAGGTGAGGAACTTATAGAAACACCAAATCTCATTCTCACTTTTGATAGACCCAATCTACCTAATAAAATTAAAGCTGCCTTCTACCACCTTGATGTTCGCCCTTACTACCCAAGCCCTTTGCGGTGTTTCAAATGCCAGAAATTTGGTCATACATCCCAGAAATGTCCTAATACCGAAATGTGTACTTGTGGTCAACCCAATCACCCAGGAGAGCCGTGCAATGAACATAAGAAATGTATCAACTGTGAAGGACAGCATGCTGCTGATTCTAGAGAATGTCCGCGGATGAAGGAAGAAGTTGCCATCCAAAGAGTGAGGACGCTAGAAAAAATTAGTTATCTGGAGGCAAAAAGGAAAGTAATTAGCTCATCTCCCCGGGTGTCATACGCTCAAGTTACCGCTACCCCAAGTGCTACAGTTAATAAACTTGTTGAAGAACTTCTTCCTCTGCTTTCAAAAACGATAGAAACACAGATTAAACAAACCTTTGATAAATTTGTAAATAGACCAGTACGGACATTGACACCTTTAAATCTACCTCCTCCTAACCAATACCTATCGGATACGTCTACTCAACCATCTCTTTCAGAAAAGAGGAAACGTACTGTTATCCAAAAGGATAATGCGGATGATCCCGCAGACGATACTGACGAAAGCTTTCGTCACAAGCCAGCGGAACATCCTCACTTGCTAAGAAAAAAAAGGGATGGCCGAAGGGAAAACCCAGAAAGCCTCCAGATGATAAGACGATTAGTTCCGATGTAATTGATCTCAACTAGCATTACGTAACGATGACTTCTGTGATATTACTTTGCAAAATGCATTTTTTCCATATTTTTTATACATAGTTATATTTATATCTTTTTATACTCATATATATATACACCTTTTACTTATAGTTACACTTATTTTTCACACAATGTGTATAGTGCAATGGAATATTAATGGATATAAAACGCACCACCCAGAATTGAAATCACTTCTGTTAAATGAGGCACCAATTTGTGCATGCCTTCAAGAAACGCATCTAGCAGATTCAGACAGCATAAACCTACGTGGATATACATGTTACAGGAAAAATGGCATTAGGAATATTCGTGCCAAAGGCGGCGTCGCGACCCTTATAAAAGAAGATATCCCATCTAATGAAATCATGGTTGACTCACAATTGCAAGCAATCGTAGTACAAATCTTCCAGCCAGTTAAACTAACTATATGCAACATCTATCTCCCAGACTTCAGCTGGGAATCAAGACAAATGCGGCAACTTTTTCAGTTGCCTACACCTTGTGTCATACTGGGCGACTTCAACGCCCATAACCCATTATGGGGATCAGAGAAACTTGATATGCGAGGCCGCCTTATAGAAGATATCATCAACGAATATAACCTGGTGGTTTTGAACTCAGGATCAGGTACCTTCCTAAAATCCGCTCTCTTAAACTTAGCGCTATAGATCTAACAGTTTGCAGTCCTGAAATTGCACA
>CAVLJG010003577.1:0-203823 GCA_963669975.1 Acanthoscelides obtectus
GGATTCATGTCGCTGACGGCGCCCTCGAGAGGCAACAACGGACAACTTGTGGCATGCGACAAGGAGACATTTTTTTGTCGTTTTGTGTTACCTCTACAGAAAGTCATTGTGTCGCATGCGTCAATGCCGTTGCCCAAAAGTTGCCTCAGTAAAATTGCTCCTTTATGGTCTTATGCCTGACTGCTACTTTCTATACAGGGTGTCCGCAAAGTTAGGGTTGTCCTTTTCAGAAACAACTACCCTTGAAATAACAAAGGTAATGTGTAGTGAAACGATGGCGACCAAGTAAAAAAAATAAAGGAAAAAGTACTCACTCTCCAGTTGACGAGAAGGTACGTCTCTGCCCGAAATCATACCGCTCCAACAGAAAATGAAATCAGCTGATGCGCTACCGAGCAGACGCAGGCGGTGGTGCAGATCACGAACAGAGGTAACAAATATGACGGCGTTGCCGCGTTTTCAGTTTTTAGGTAAACGTACTTTATAGGTATTGTTCGAAGTTATCGCCGTTTAATTCAAAAACACAGGTACGTGCACGACGTAGCCAAGCATCGGTACAGGCTTTGAGAATGGAGTCCCTCCCCCGAATGAAAGCACCAACTTGTTCAATTCTGAGACGAAGTTCGTCAACCGTATGCACTTCAGTTTTGTACACTAAGCGTTTCATTTCTCCCCAAAGAAAAAATCACATGGTGTTAAGTCTGGAGATCGCGGAGGCCACGCTACGGGTCCATTACGTCCGATCCACCTATTCGGAAATAATTCATTCAAAAACTCTAGGGGGCGGTGCACCATCGTGCAGAAACCACATTGATTGTCTTACACTTAATGGCACATCTTCTAACAAGGAAGGCAAAATGTTGCGTAAAAAGTCTAGGTATTGCATCCCGTCCAATCGATTTGGGAGAATAAATGGTCCAATGAGCATACCGTTCACCATGCCAGCCTAAACATTCACCGAAAATGTTTGTTGAAAATGTGCCCGATGGACAGCGTGCGGATTTTCTACTGACCAAACATGAGTGTTGCGAAAGTTATTCACCCCATTACGCGTGAACGTAGATTCGTCTGTCACCAATATGCACTTCAAAAAGTCCGGATTATTGTCATGTTGATGCAACAACCACTCACAAAACCGCACTCTTGCTGGAAAATCGTCAGGTTGAAGGGCTTGTACACGTTGTACGTGAAACGGATACAGCCCCTCTTCACGCACCGTTTGTCACACTTTAGTTTTAGACGAATCGAGTAGTCTTTGAAAATGTGATATAAAGTAAACGTCTTATAAAAAAAATGTAACTTTAAGAAAGGATAGCGGCAACACTGCCAAACCGCTCAGTGCGCATGCGACTAGCGACTACTCTCCCACCAACAGCAATGGTGTGCGCTTCTTCCTGTTGGAACAGGTATAGTGTAGTCTTTTATGGTCTAGTCTAGTGTCTAAATTCTGTACCAGTCCGGAGTCTGCAAAAAAAATTGGCTGAGAAGTGAACAAGCGGAGTTTTGTTGATCTGGTTGGTATTAACGCTATTTTCTATGTTCTATTGATTTTTATATATAGCTTTTTTTTAATTACGTGAATCTTGTTTTCCAAACAGAAAAGGTTCTTTGTTATGAGATACGTGAATGCGTGGAAACCAATAATGCCGTTTATTTGACAATATTTGTGTAACTTTTAGTACTGGTTGACGGCTGCTGTTGTCAGGATGAGTAAAATGAAACAGAATACCATCGATCGGTTCCTTTCTAAACAAAACAAACTGTCTGATCCACCGGCACAAGAATTACCGGAAAAAAATGATGATAACCCTACAATTCAGCCTGAGCCTTCCACTTCAAAATTTCTTGATGTTGCACCGTATCCTGAACCAAGTGTTGAACAATCGGGTGCCAAACCTAAAGGATCCAATTTTATTGATGTTGCGCCATATGCAAATTTCAGCGGCAACTTGTCTTCCCATGAAAAATATACCTTATTGAGGTGTGCAATGATCCCTAATGACTATTTCAAATAATAAAGAAGTGAAATCTTACTTATCAAAAAAACACATTGAGAAATTCCTTGGCTGTCACATTCTGACTAACTACAAGGGCTTTTCTGTAAATATTGCGTGGTTTTTTCAAAATTAGGATAAGTACATAAATCAACTGGGAAATTGGGAAAACTTGTTACCGTACCACTAAAGAAATTTTCGAAATTGTATGGCAAAACCGGTGATTGTGAGACACATGAGAATTCAATATATCATACAGAAGCAGTTTGAGATGCTTCAAACTTTTTAAAGATTTACGAAAATCCAGAGAATGATGTAAGAAATATGATAGGTTTAGAGCGAATTAAGAAAGTATAAGAAAATCGGCAAAGATTGACTCCTATAATAGAATCTATAATTTTTTTAGGACGCCTAAATATACCACTTAGAGGGCATAGAGATAGGGGACGACTTTTTTCTAATGACAACACGAATGACGAGGATGTCCTTAATAATGAAGTTTATTTTAGGGAACTAATACGGTTTATAGTCGAGAAGGGCGACAATTTATTGAAAAAAAAAACTTAGAGAACTCAAAAGTGCATGCTACGTACATAAGCACAAATGTCAATCGTATTGCGGTATTGCTATCAAAAACATATTTACGAGAACGTCATGGGATTTGTGGATTTATACTCATTGATGAAGATACAATGGAGCCCAAACTCACAGGTCAAATTCTTGCTCATACAGTCAAGCATTTCATTAAAACCAATAACTTAGACTCAAAACTATGTGTGGGCATTGGTACTGATACGTGTAACACAAGGTTAGGTGAGCAAAAGGGCGCTGTAGTGGAATTGCAAAAATGTTTGGCAAATGTTCTAAAAATCCCATGCACAAATCATGCCTTGAATCTTTCGATTTCAAAAAGCAGCAGTGTCCAAGCAATAAGAAATACTGCAGGTATAATGAAGGAAGTAATTGCGTTCTTCTAAGCATCCGCTAAAAGAAATACAGTATTAAAAGAAAACTAGACGGATATCAAATTCATAGTATGTGCGAAACACGATAGACCGAGGGACATGATTCTGTGCTCCAATTTGAAAGTAAATTTGAGAAAATTGTAGAGGTACTAGATAAAATATCAAATTGGAGAGACCGCGAAGCTTCTTCAAAAGCGGAGTCTTTGCAGACTGTCATTACTTCCACCCAATTTATAGTATCACTAAAGTGTTTGTGTCATATATTAGCTTTAACCGTCAACCTGAGTAATATTTTAGAATTATATATTTCAGTTGTACAAGAAAGACGCGCAAATTCCGAAAAACACTTTACTATTCGCATCTATAATGAAATCACATGAAACCCTGGGTATTGAACTAACTGTGCCAAGAATAACAAGCAGGCAAATGAACAGACCGAACATAGTTACGTCTGACAAGGAAAATCATTACAGACCGAACCTATATTTATGTCCCTTTGCTAGATAATATATTACTGGATTTGGTATACCGGTTCAATGAAGAATCTTTTAATATATACAATTTTAATATGTTCTTTGCGCCAGTATTTAATTCAAAAACTGAAGCTGAAGTAATGGACATATTAGAAACAAACTCTAAATATTTGCATGGACTAAATAGTAACGAAAGCAAAAATTTAATAAAAACCAGATTAAAAGCAGAATTTGACCTTTGGAAGTCACGTACACAATATATTATAGACAGTGGAAAGTCACTGTATTTATCATGTGATGAAAACATTTTTCCTTCAATTAGTAGATGCCTACAATTATTGATTCCATTGCCGGTCAGTGTTCGACATCTGAAAGAAGTTTCTCCCATCTAAAGAGGATAAAAACTTGGCTGCGCTCCACTGTGTTACAAGAGCGATTGATGGGTTTAGCTCTTTTGTATATGCATAGGGATATTAAAATAGACGTGAATATAAACATATGTCGGTTCGCCAGCAAAAAAAAGGCGCCTTGATTTTGTAATATGATAACACCTGAACTTTGCCTGTTGGCCAATAAATAAAAAAGCAGATGTAGTTAAGGGTTACGTTTAAACCCACGGTGATCTTTTCCAAAGTATCCAATCAAGATATGTGGTTTTATTTATTGGCCAGCAGATTGATATAAAAGTCTGTTCAAGTCACTTTCTAATCTAATGTAATGATTGTTTTATTTTGAGACTGTGAACTGATGTAGTTTCATAGTTTATATGTTTGTATTTTTGAGACTTGCTAAGAGAATGTAGTTATGCAATGAATATTTTTTGTGTTTTTCTCATGATAAAGAATTTTATTTTGATTTACATTCGGTTTTATACTTTATAGAAGTCGTAACATATTTGTTATTGTTATTTTTTTCATAAAGATGTATTTTTTGTTGTTTTGTCTGACATTTTTATACAGAAAAGTCTGTGATAGATTACATTATTTTGCATTTTTGTTTTAATATATGAAGATTGCTCGAGCTTGGTTTGCTTTACACTTGTACACTTGTACTTCGTATGATTAAAAATTTTAAAAAATTGTATGTATTTTCTACAGAAATTACTGTAACAAATTCATATGTCTGCATATGTCCATGCTTTTAATGTTAAATCATTATAACACTTCAGTAAGTCACACTGAGAATTTAATTTCCATTTTACCCCTCCCAGACTGAAATCCTGGGAGCGCCACTGGCTGGATGTAAAGCTTTTAGTATGTATTAATCATTCAATAAAATGGGTTATGCACTGTGTACTATAACAGTGTATGTTCCATTCAATAATTTCAATTCATCTGAGGTCAGAATCTTTTTCTGTTATTTCTCAGATTATGAGTTAATTTTTTTTTAGTTCTTATGAGTATTCTTTAAGCTAAAAACAAACTCAACACAACGTCCGCTTCTCGAACGGCAATCGATGCAAATCATACACACTGTCAGTGAAGTAAAACATAAAATCCTTTAGAAAGCAACTTTCAGATGCGAATAAACGTGACGTATGGCACATTGTGACTTGCGCCTACTATTTTTATTGTAGGTATTTAAATGTTAAATACTTCGTCACGTATACACTGTTGCTCACAAATAGCGATGTAACATTATCCAAAAGATATTCGATTGAAGAAGAGTTCTGTGGATTTTCCCCCACACCCTGTGTTGTAACTGACTGGTTTGTATCTTTATATTTATATTTGTGAAATGAAATAAATGCAAGTCTTTTTTTAAAATAGTGCATAATGACGTGCGACTAATACCCAGTTCTTGAGAACGATGTCTGGTAGACGTCTCAGGGCGCTCCACTACACTTTCACGAACTCTCTCGATATTTTCCGGAGTACGAACAGTTCGAACACGGCTCGACATTGGCAAGTCTTCAACTTCAGCTGTTTGTTCGAATTTCCGCGCCAAATGACGATTGCTGTTGACACTGGTCACATTATTTAAGTAAGGGACAGAATTGCATTGAGCATCAACAACGAGCTCATTCCTATTGTGTAACAAGCAAAAAATCGTGGTGTCATCTTCGACTCTAAGATTTGACAAACATGTGTGCCATCTATCGAAATCCACCTACATTAAATTAAGAATGCTATATGCTAATAAATTCATTTTGAACTTTAAAACGCGTAAGAAGATGGTACAAAGTTTGATAATGTCCAGCCTCAACTACGCTTTAACTTTATACTATCTTTGTCTTGACTCGATGAATCGGCGTAGGATCCAAAGAATGCAAAACAACTGCTGTAGGTTTGTGTATGGTCTTCGTAAATATAGTCATGTCTCCTCTAAGATCAAGGAGTTGAAATGGCTGAAAATGGATCAACAATTTGAATGTAGTCTCAAGGTATTTGTGCATAAGATATTGTGTACTAAAAAGCCCATCTAGCTCCATAGTAAATTGGTAACTACAGGAATCAATAACCTTAGAGATCTAAGGAATAATAATAATCTAACAATGCCTTTGCACTACACCGCATTGTTTCAAAAATGTTTCACTTTCAATGCTGTGAGGTTGTACAACTCAACCAACCTGCCTGGAGAAGCAAAAGTGTGGTATCATTCAGGAAGCTGATTAAAAATCAGCTGTTAGATGTATTATAATTAGTTGTTATTATGTTTATGTTTTTTTGTGTTGTCATCCGTTCTGTATTGGTTCTTGACTGTTTCCTTTTTGGCAAACCAATATAGCGTGGATTTATCAATTGTTTGTGTTTTTTTTCCTTTATTATTAGTACTCTTAGATGAAAGCCAGATTGATATATTTATTTTTTGGTAGCATGTATTACTTTGGAATGTAGATACATATTTAAGCACACAATAGGGTTGGGTGCAAGAGTAGCCAACTGGCTAAACTTCGCCCTATTGTTGTGTTGTTAATAAAGACATTTTATTATTATTATTATTATTATTATTATTTCGACCGAAATATTGTCGTAGCTTCCGAATCTTTGCAGGAATCGACTCATTATTTAAGTAAAACGTTTTAACAATACGGACGCGCTCTGGGATCGTGTAGCGCTCCATGATAAATCGAACAGGTGAACTTTAAACAACTACTACGGCGCCACCTACTGAAATGCCTGTATCAAAACTGGCGCGCAATTTAAATCAGTTAGTTATATATTGGCCACCCTGTATAACCAACGAGATTGAAAAGTAGTTTTTTGGACAAACAGGAAAATATATCAAAAATACGTTTTTGTAGTAATCGTTATATGTTACTAGTGCATATTTTGAAACTATTTCAATAACTTTGTGCTTTAGAAAAAATATTTTTTTAAATATCATATATTTTATTGTATGTTTGAATAGAGCTTCTATAAACAAGAAGTTTGGTATCATATAATATACGGTTTCGATTGTCAATAGTTCGAATATATGTGTATATATGGTATATTTCAAAACGCAAAATCTACCTTTTCACAAAAATTTCGAATGGAACACCTTGTATAGTTCTACACCGTTGAACATCTTTTGGTGAACTTTTTTATATAATGTTGTTTTTGAGTTACAGTGGACCCCCGATAATCCGGCCCCTGTCTAATCCGGCGCTCCCGGTAATCCGACATGTCTTTGAATATGTATTACATGCATACGTATTTGACAATCTTCGCTAATATAGATCACGCAGGTTTGAACAGGTTACAACTTGTACGCGCCAACGCTATCGTGCTCGACGCGTAAGCATTGTTTTACTTAGTTCGAATTTGACTACTGGTGATAGCGGTACGGCCTAGCGTGCGTTCATTGTTTACTATTTATTCATTGTGTATTAAGTATAGTACCTAGTAATGTCATCACAAACTCAGAAGCGAAAGCACAAAACATTGACAATTAAAGAAAAATGTGATATTTTAGACCGCTTAAATCGCAATGAAACTTTCAGTAGTTTAGCAAGTGAATACGGCGTAGCCCGATCTACAATTTATGACAGTAAAAGAAAACACGAGAAGATCAAGAAGTTCGTGTCAACTACTGACTGCGGTCCAGGCAAGAGACAGACACTCAAGGAAGCTGAACATCCAGAAGTGGTTTCTTCAGGAAAGAAATAGTCATGCACCAATTTCAGAACCCATGTTGGCCATGAAAGCTAAGTTTTTTTATAAAGAAATAACAAAACAAAGACGATTTTGTGGCCAACAAAGGATGGCTAGAACGTTTTAAAAGTTGTCATGGCATACGTTTAATGACTATTACAGGAGAGAAACAACAATGCCACCTGGATAGTGCCCTTTAAATTAAGATTTTTTTCAAAAGGTGAACGATTTAAATCTTGACCCGTCACAGGTGTACAATGCAGACGAATCAGGGTTTTTTGGCGTGTGATGCCTAACAAAACTTTCGTTTCTTGTAACGAAAAATCCGTACCTGAACGAAAAGTAAGTAAAGAGCGTGTAACCATACTACCATGTGCTAACGCTGCGGGCACACACGCGCTTAAGATGATGGTCATTGGGAAATCTAATAAACCACGGGCATCCAAAAAATTGATTTACCTGTACACTATTATGGACAAAAAAGAGCATGGATGACAAAAGACCTTTTCAAAAAGTGGTTTGATGAATGCTTCGTACGTGAAGTTAGAAAATGGTTAAAAGATCAGAATTTTCCTCAAACAGCGTTGTTGCTTCTTGATAACGCGCCCGGTCATCCGTCTGAAGAAGAACTAACAACTGAGGATAAATGCATCACTGCGATGTTTCTTTCGCCAAATTGCACTGCACTGATTCAACCAATGGACCAGAATGTCATTCGGTTTGTCGAGCAAAACTATAAGAAAAACCTACTTCTGAGAGCCGTATCAAAAGACCAACCAATAGAAAAAACTTTAAAAGACTTGGTTTTTGCTCTTTGTCAGTCGTGGAACGCGTTACCGTCATCAACTATTAAATCGTCTTGGAAAAAGTTATGGCCAGACATAGTCACCACTCCTAGCAACGTTCCACAAATCAGTGTTACTTCGGAAGTTATAGAACAAGTCGCTACTGAAACACAGATAACTCCGGAGGAAGATGTGGAAATCTGGTGCCGTGGAATGGATAAAGAGGAAAATGTTTTTCATGAAATGTCTGACGAAGAGATTATAAAAGAGGTTTCTAATTATACAACAAACAATCAGGAAAGTAACGACGACGTGACTGCAACTGCTCCACAAGTCACAGCACAAGACGCAATTAACTCATTTTAGCTAGGTTTACAATGGGCTGAAGTGGATGGTACATCCTACAACGAACTTTTACTTTTGAGAAGACTGAGGGACAAAGCTCTGATCTCACGTTATAACAACCTTAAACAAAAAAAATTGATAAATATTTCCAAGCCTCATAATTTGATAAATTCATTAATGATTTTGATTAAAAATTCTTGATTATTTTGGTACATATGTATGTGCGTTTAAGCTTAATTTTATAATAAAACGTAAGCTCTCTATTGTTATTTAATTTACTAAATTTGACATACATAAACTATGTATAATTTGTACTTCAAAGTACATACATATAAATAACATATATATATATATATATATATATACATAATCTTACCATTGGATATGTAATTTGTCGGATTACAAGGTACTCTTTTGTAAAAAAATTCCGGACTATAGCGGGTCTTAGGCAGCGCTCTATAATCCGACACTGCCCTGCATAATGTTTGTCGGATTACCGGAGGTCCACTGATTGCTATTCATTTCAAAAAAATACATACTGTATCATGGAATCAAATCTTATATCAAAACGATAGCTTTTATTAACATGTCGCAGATCAAGCAGGACGTGGTACTGATATGTTGATGCCCCGCTAATGATGTAAATCCGAGTATTGTTATTCCAACATATTTGGAATTTGAGATATCTATCGTAAGTTCTAACACCACGTTACTCAAAAAAATAAGATATGCATTTACTTGAAAAAGGCCACCGTGGTTGCTGAAACGTCAGCAGGCAGTATTTCAAGCATATGAGGTTGCATTTGCGGCTAGACAAACATGGAGGATTATAAGATATATGCACGTCATTCGATGTTGAAACAGAGACCCGCCGTTCTTTTTGCTCTCCTGAAAAATTGTTAGTTTTGAACTAGAATTCAAGCGATATTTATTGAATAGCTGTGGTCTTGTTGTATTTATCAGAAAACATCCATTCAAAGTTTTTGTATGATTCATGAGTTAAAAAGAAGACAATACGATACAAATTTGATATTTAGTTATACATCCTACGTCAATCAGCAACGGCAAACATTTCTAAAGTATTAAACTATGTTCCAACATCGGTTGTAGAATGTTTCAATATTGTATGCGATGTTTGCAGATGATACATTAATACCTATATACATATCAGATTAAAATACAAAGGCTGCTTTAGAAATGCTAAATTCTGACTAGGTGAATATCACAATTGCATTACATGTAAATAAACTAAAATTGTATGCCTTTGAACCAATGTGGGCTAATAGAACAATGCTCAATTATAGCGGGTGGCGCATCGAAAACGAAACAGACGCATTTACTGGTAGCTCAGTTTTTTTTAGCTCGTCGATTTTGTTTTTGAGGGGGACACAAGTTTGGCAAAAAAGCACGTGAACACGTGCAGCCCCCTGGGCGGGAGTGACACCAACCCTAAAATCTTAAATGGAAAGGGGGGTCGAGTGATACCTTATTTTAAAGGTCTTTCGATTCCCTTTATAACGATATAAAATACATGAGCTTCAGTTCAGTAGTTTTGAAGATTTATTGATTTAAAGCTTAAAGTAGACTTTAATAGGTACATCAGTTTAGTTTGTACTACTTTCAGAAGACATTTAACTAAAAGAATTTACTTAATAAGTAAATGCTTTTCTTCACTACGCCCATGGTATGTTTATCATTGTTGAAAATAGCTATTGGAGCGTTTTTTGTGGCAAAAAAGTTATTTCTTGAAGAAAGATAAGGAAATTTGTCGTACTTATTTTAAGTAGGAATTTAGTACATAGTCTGCGATTGATTTGACCAAACTTTGTTGCCAAAATAACTTGTAACGCTTTATTACATAAATTAACTATGGTATATTCCACAGCTGAAAGAGTTGAAATTATCGAAATATTTTTCGGAAATAATCAGTGCGCTAATAGAACAGCAGAAATATTTAATAAGCGACATGAGAACAGTAACGAGCATCGACAATATGTTCTAGAACTTGTAGCTAAATTTCGGGAAACTGGGTCAGTCGCCAATAAAAAACGCAACATTGAAAATCCCATAAGGAACAAAGCAATAGAAGTGGGAGTCTTAGGGCAAGTTTATGTAAATCCTACGTTAAGTATCCGCAAATTGCAGACTGTGTGCGGTGTTAGTCGACGTACTGTCCAACGGATTCTAAAGGCCCTAGTTTTCATCCGTATAAAATTCACCTGGTACAAGAACTTAATGAAGACGATTTTGATCGGCGACTACAATTTTGTGAAGATATGAGTGAACGAATTATAAACGATGAACATTTTCTATTCAGCACTTGCTTTTCCGAAGAATGTTCCTTTTTCTTAAATGGCGTAGTACATAATTGAAAATCAGAATGATCGGCGGTATATTGCGAATAGGTTGATGTTAAAACAGGATGGTGCCCCACCACATTACGCATTACGTGTTCGACAATATTTAGATCAGACGTTTCCAGATCGATGGATTGGTAGAGGAGGTGCCATTGAATGGCCCCCAAGATCGCCAGATTTATCACCTTTGGATTTCTTTATGTGTAGTCATTTAAAAAGCAAAATCTATCTACTCAGCCAACATCATTAGAAGGCCTGCGACAAAGAATTGTGAATGAGTGCGTTCAAATTACTCCTCAAATATTGCAAAACGTGCGGCAACGTTTTGAGCAAAATCTTTTTCAACATTTACTTGCCTAACGGGTCAGTTCATTCTTCATTTTTAAATTACTTTGCTGCCAAATGTATTGATCTCCACTAATGATGATCTATTAGTTTTATTTAAGCTTTAAATCAATAAATCTTCAAATCTACTGAACTGAAGTACATTAATTTTATATCATTATAAAGGGAATTGAAAGACCTTTAAAATAAGGTATCACTCGAACCCCCTTTCCATTTAAGATTTTAGGGTTGGTGTCACCCCCGCCCAAGAGGCTGCACGTGTTAACGTGATTTTTTGCCAAACTTGTGTCCCCCTCGAAAACAAAATCGACGGGTCTGAGCGTTTTTCCAAAAAAAAAACCAGTAAATGCGTCTGTTTCGTTTTCGATGCGCCACCCTGTATGGTTAGGATAAATGGTGAAATAATTGAAAAAGTTAAATCAATTAAATATTTGGGAATATATATTGATAGTATACCTACTAATGTATAAGGATCACTATTAATACATTATTTCAAAAATTGCAAAAATTATTAATTAATTAGTAGATATTCCACAAAAGTAGTTTATAAAACAATCATTCCATCAAATAACTATATTGTTCAGCTGTCTTGTTCACTGCCAATAAAGCTGTATTGTCAAGAAGTACTACAAAATGAAGCTATAAGAATAATATTGAATAGAAATAAGTACACAATAAAAATCTATTTTACAAGAATTACAGTGATTGAAAATGAAAAAATACATATCATATTTGGTTATTTGTTTATTTAAAATATAAAAAACATATTTTGCCACATTTAGAACATTACATAGGATTGAATAATCATTACAACAATCATTACACAAGAGGAAATATAGATTTCCATTTGCAAAATTGCAATAGTAATATAACAAGCAAATCAATATCAGAAAGCATTACTTGGATTTAATAAACTAAATAATAATATAAAGTCTACTTGTAATTTAAATATGTTTAAAAGAAAATTAAAGGTACATTTCAAATACAGTGAAAATACTCAAGAGATACAAGTTTTGTTTTTCAAAATATTTGTATGTTATGTACTTTTGGTAGTTTTTTAAGAGAATGTAATGTAGCAATCATGCTAGATCTTAAAACATTTGTGGTGTTTTGACTCACTTAAATGTCTATGAACTGAGCCGTTTTTTTTAATGGCTGACTGATTCACTTTCACAACGTTTTTGATACCTATGTGACAGATTTGATAAATTTTGCATAATACGAACATATTTTTCTATAGCAAAATTTTTATAATATTAATCAGTTATTCATTATATATACCTAATAAGTCATTTAGTTTTTGTATGCTTAAAATGTAAATAGCCTCATATTTTGCAAATCAGATTCACATTATCCGATATTATTGGATGGCTAACAAAAATATACAAGCTACTCATAGAAATCTAATTTTCCATTAAAACAGTTATAAACTTAGATTTTAATTAAGCAAAATCAACAAGTCATTAAAAATCTTTAGACGTTTTCCCAATGTGTCCGATATTTTTAAAGCTGTAAATTCTGACTTCTTCGTGCAAAAGTAAGAAATCACCTCGGACATCATATCGAAAAACACTTCGGTTGACAATGACCTATTGTTCCATATTACACGAGCTTATCACGCACCAACAGCTGATACGCGTTATCAGCGCAGCGCCTACACAACCTAACCTAAAACAACTCACCATCAAAACAGTAAGCGTCACTGAAGCACCGGAACAAACAAAAAATGAATATCGCTAGCACTGAGTGACACTGAAATAACACGCACTGTTACAATCCTTGCTTCTTGGGCACCTTGACGCAAGTCATTAACAAAAGAAGGAAACCGCAGCACACCATGATGAGAGATAGTTAAGCGCGACGGCGACGGCAACCACGGACGGCGACGTTCAGATATTCGCGATTCGCGAATGTTTGGCGCCGCTCTGAGACGCGGCTTGCTATAACCTGATGACCGCCTCCTGGAGCCGACCGCTGGAGGATGAAGGTGGGGATGATTATGATGAATCATCCGTCATTATCGGGGCCTGATGATCCAGCGAGTTGTTAAGAGACAACAATGTTACCGACACCTCCGTCTATGATGTAATAAATATTAACGAGTATGGTTAGTATGTTTGGGGAGGCATCCAAGAGTCTTTTACTTTGTTTATGTTATGTCAGCTAGAGAGGCGGAACGGAGAGGGAGTATGGCATAATGGGGTACTTTGAGTACCGCACCCTAATGCCGGGTTCACATCAAAACAAGATAACAGAAATGCAACAAATAAGCACCTTTTGGGAAACAAAATGAAAACTATCCTCGCAGACTGATATTCTGTCAGTAGTTTTTGCACATTGAAATCCGGATTTTTTTAAAAACATTCTAGCGACGGACGAATGTACTTTTACGCGAGACGGGATATTAAATTTCCATAATACTCATTCGTGGGCCCAAGAAAATCCTCATACCATTCGTGAAGGTCATTTCCGACAACGTTTTAAAATAAATATTTGGGCGGGTATTCTTGACGATCAGGTAATTGGCCCTTTCGAGTTACCCCCAAAGTTGTCAGGAGAAGGATACCTTAGCTTTCTAGCCAATAACCTACCAGAACTTTTGGAACAGACCTTAGACAACATGCCATTACAACGGAGACAGAATTTGTGGTTTCTTCATGACGGAGCTCCACCACACATTTTTAAAGGCGTCATTCAGTATTTGAATGAACATTATCCAAATCGCTGGATCGGTAGAAATGCTCCTGATCCTCAAAAATGGCCAAAAAGATCTCCTGACCTCAATCCGATGGATTTCTGGTATTGAGGAGAACTTAAAGGGATGGTTTATGGGGCTGGTCCAATAGCAACTGAAGCACAACTCCGCGAAAAAAATGTTAATGAGGCTGAAATAATAAATGGACAACTTCGTGGATCTAGAGCATTGATTCCCAAAGTGGTCTATATCGGCCCCTAGGGGTCTATGACAACCTGCATTGGTCAACGTCAGCGAAAAAAAAATTGGGGGTCCATGAAATGGATATGGGGGTCCATGATAGTGGATCTCAACACATACACTGATAGTACCTATTTACTTACATCATACTATCTTATAATATCAAAACATATACATTATTTATAAAAGTACCTATGAAGTAAAAAATTTATTATATATGTTTATAAAATTGTGTAAGTTGTAGGATGTTGGTATTCACTTTGTGGTCGCAATACATTTTGAACTTGTAAAAACCTGAGAGTCGCAGTCTCAGAGCTTCGCTACCTTGCACTGACTTGTTCAATTCAGTACGTCACTCTATAGATACGAATGTGGGACAAATACGTTTATTCGTTTCCCGAATCTTGATAAGGAAAGTGCTACGAAAATATTTTAAAAAATATAAACAGATAGTATATCACACAAATTATAGTGAGTCAGTGTTATTTTGTTTGAGAGTACTGGAAAAAAGTAAGTACATTATTTTTTATTAAATTTTAGTTTTGTACTCGTAGTTAGCAAAGATAAATAAATTACGCCAATCATGACTTTAGTTATTAGTAGTTAAATATTCAATCATGCAAAATTACACGAGTACTCCTCAATAGTTTCTTTTTGAAAGTTTTAGCAATCGGTAATATAATTACAGTGCAATCTCCGTAATTCGAGCTAATTGTTGTTCGAATTATGGAATGCTTTCAGAAAAATCTAAAAATATTTTTAATATACAGCTGCTGGATTTTCTGTCTCATTTAAATTTATTATTTTTAATTTAATTTTGCCACAGATGACTGATGCCATGTCCGAATCTAAAAAGAAATGTAGACAGTACAGTGTTGATTATTTGAAATTTGGCTTCATTCCATCATTGCCTGACAAACAACCGCCTATGTGCCTTTTATGCAACAAAGTTTTGGGCAATAACGCTATGAAACCATCTAAACTGCAAGATCATCTGAGAAGATGCCACCCTGATAAAACAGAGAAGGATTTGAAATACTTTCAAACACTCAAATTTCAGAAGAGAACTACACTGGACAGAATGTTCGCTTCGACGTCACAAAGAAATGATGATGGTTTGCGGGCGTCTTACAATATCTCGTTACTTATAGCAAAATCTGGAAAACCGCATACTATCGGAGAGAAGTTAATTTTGCCAGCCGTTGAAGAGGTTTTAAAAACTGTTTTACACAAACCTGCATCTGATATCATTAAAAGAATTCCCTTAAGCAACAATACTGTTGAAAGACGTATTGATGAAATCAGTTCTGATATTGAAAGCTTCTTATGTAATTATTTGCAAACGACCCATTTCTCTATACAACTGGACGAGTCAACTTTACCTGATAATGCAGTATTATTATTGGCATATGTTCGTTTTATTATGAATCATGAAATCTACGAAGAACTGCTCTTCGCAAGAATTTTGATAACCGACACTAAAGGTGAATCAATATTTCATGTTTTGGAGGATTACTTCATTGAAAAAGCAATTCCTTTATCAAATATAATATCAGTAGCTACAGATGGAGCACCTGCCATGGTTGGACGTTATCGTGGATTTATAAGCTATTTAAAACAAAATATGTAAGGGGTGTTAGCAATACATTGCGTCATCCATCGACAACATTTAGTTGCTAAAAATTTGAGTGTTAGATTGCATGAATCACTTCATTTAGTCATAGATGCAGTAAGCCGAATCCGAAGCAATGCGTTGAATACGCGGTTATTTGCGCAGTTGTGTGAAGAAGATGACGAACACTTTCATCAATTACTCCTTCACACTGAAGTACGCTGGCTGTCGAAAGGCTTATGTTTGACAAGATTTTTTTGCACTTTTTGAGACTATTTTAGAATTTCTGGATACTAAAGATAAAATTTTAAAAGAAAATTTAATGAAGAGGAAAACAGACATCGCCTATTTAACAGATTTGTTTACAAAATTTAATATTGTTAATTTGCAATTACAAGGCGACAGTTTAAATTTGATTAAAACAAAGTCCATCTTATCAGCGTTTCTTGCCAGAGTTAAACTATTGAATCAAAATATTGGACGGGGCGAATTTTCTCTGTTCCCCAATTTGTCACAGACAAGCTGCCAGGAAGACGACGTTTCAACTTACGTTCAACATTTAAATGCCCTCTATTCAGATTTTGAATCTAGGTTTGAGGATATTTTGACTATGGTAATAGCACCGTGGATAATTAATCAATATGGTGACATAGAAGAAACGAATGTCATAATACAAGAGGAACTGACTGAACTAAGTACAAACGAAGAACTTAAGGTTCAGTTTAAAAACAGATATCAGCAATTCTGGCTGCAAAACAACATCCCCGATACTTATCCCGTATTATGGAATATAGCGAGGAAATTTTTAATTTCCTTTCCATCGTCATACCTAGTGGAAAGGGGGTTCAGCGCTGTTACCAATCTCCTAACGAAAAAAGAAACAGACTGGACATCATAAGCCGAGGAGATTTAAGATTAACCCTTACAAAATTGACTCCAAAAGTTGATAATTTATTATTAAAGTATCAGGTTCATCCTTCTCACTAAAAATATTGACTTATTGCTTATCTTATTTTATTTATAGTTTATTTTATGTTTATTGGTGTCTGACCAATAAATGCCCACATTGGGAATAAGTGCCCACATTGATTTTTTTAAAGAACCCCCCTTTATAGAAAATATTTTTTTTTTAAATTATTCTGAAAATTCAAGGATAGGTACACACTAGAATTCGTTAATTTTTTGCCTATTTTTAGATAACTTAAACGTATAAGAAGCGGAATTTAATCAAACTAACAGTGAAATTATTCTAGAACATACGTTTATGTTATAATTAATAAACGAACTCGGTTATTGTACTATTTTAAGTAAAAAACTTTTTTTTTATTATTTTTCACTTTTTTTTTATTTTATCTCTCTTATTTTTTTTCAATGCGGGCACTTATTCCCAATGCGGGCACTTATTGGTCAGACACCTGTTTACTTAATGTTACGTATATTTCACATAACAGATACAAAATTTTATTTTTAGTAGTTTTAATTTAAATTCAATTAATAAATGTATAAATTAACATGTGTTTTTACTTTAAGTTTTTAACACTAAACTTCACTACAGTTAGAAATTTACAGGAAATCAATATCCGGTAAGTAGGGGGTCTACCCAACACGGAAAAACATGGCAAGGGGTCTACGACACAAAAAAGTTTGGGGAACGCTGACCTAGAGTAAGAAGAAACTGGGTTCGTCGTAATAAAGCTTGTGTGGAAAGTGGAGGACGACATTTTGAACACCTTCTTTAAATACAAAAAAGTGCAGTGTGGGTTTTAAAAAGAACCTAAGGCCCGTATCGTCAGTCGTCCCTACAATTGTAGGGCGTCTTTATGGCCTCCTTGATTGTCATAGTTTTCTACTTCTCCGTGTCAGAGCTCTATTTTGAGGTTATGTCACAAACATCTATTTGCATCAAATTGTGCTTGCTTTTGAGTTATATCATGTTTTATCAGCCTGAAATTTCCTACAATTTAAAAAGAAAACATATCTTCACAATAGGAGAGCGCTGGCGCTGACACGGGACAAGTGTTTTACATTAGTTTTATCAACCGAATCTCGTAATTGTCATTTTTAACTTCAAGACGATAACTTATGTGAAGCAAACATTCGAAAACACGAATCCAGACGTGTAGTGTAGATAAACCAAAACCTAGGTTATCCCTATTCGCAACAAACTCCCTTGAATCATCATTCATTAGTTTTGGGGTGGCTCCACAGATGTAGCATTTTTGTACTGAGGAAGTTTCTGTGACAGCATTGCACACTTTTCCATCAATCATCGTGAAAAGTAATTCATGCGTTACAGATATAACATTGCCATTAATACTAGACATTGTCGGCAACAACCCATTTATTTCCGCGAATACTTTATTTGTCTCAGATACAGTAAAGTCAGTAGTTTCTTTCGAGAAAATAAATTTAATGGGACGACAAATCATAGTAGAGGATGATCGAGGGCAACGTTACCACTTTCGTCACGTAATTGAAGCGGTATGGTTGAAAAAACAAACAAAAATTCATCAGTATCATCACTATTGGTGAATTTTTGTTTGTATGTGCTGTGGCCAGAACTTCCATCACAGCCTCATTTACTGATAAGAGTGAACGATACGGCAGGATCCAATTTGTCTAAAACTTCACCCTGAGTAGTAACTAATCGTTCGACCGTTTTATCTAAAATCGCTTGAAGTTTGATTTCTGAACGAGTCTCACACACAACAATTTGATTCTCGGGAGGATAACATGAAGTGTTAGCTTTCCGAATACTATAAAATGATGGAAATACCTGATGTCCAGCCTTAATACTCCACTTTCGAGTCTATTTATAAGAATAACTGGTTGACTTTGAGTCAACATAATATGCTAGAGCCTCTTCCTTGGTTAAACACCTTTGGTTGGTGCAGTCATTGGACATTACACATTTCTTCATCACCTTGCATATTACCGAACTTTCACTAGCGTTCTTAATTACGGTAGCCAAGCCTCTGTAACCAGAAAGTCGTGCTGGTATTTCCGCGGCAGAGATTAATTCGGATGTACTCCGCGAAGCCACTAGGTCTTCAACTCGTTTTTTTTTCGTTTTGTGGCTTGACTCGGCGAATTCTTTTCGCGATCTTCCAAGTACAGTAGAGCTTTCAGATAGAAATGGTTGCGAATAATAAAGAGAAATGTTAAAGCGTAGATCGCCAGCCATCCATTCCGAAGCATTTTCGATTCTTTCCACAATTCGCAAATTTCTGGGATAGTTTTGACGAAAATCTACAGATAGAGTTTTTTGTTTCCCTCAGTGAAGCCTCGGTGATACCCAGAAAGTCATATTTTGTGGATAAAAGTTGGTATCACTTGCTGTTCTGGTACCTTTTTCCATGTTTCAGCCATTCCTCTAAAAACTCCATTTTCGAAATAGTGTAGACGTAAACTGAAAAACGAAAAAAAAATAGTTGTACAAAAATATGGAGCTAAAATATATTATATTTTAAGAGTAGAAAGCCCGGGGGCATAAAGTTTCCTCATTTATAAAATAAAAAAATTAATAAAAAATCAATACTTTTCAAAAATTAGGATTTTTTCAACTACTGAGGTGTATTTAATATAGTAGTTTATTAACATTAAGCAGTGCTTACCTTTAACTACACAATCCATCGCTACGGTATATATTCTTTCCGGCAACAACAACCACTATAATAATATTGTCGCACGAACTACAAAATAAGGAATAAATCTTACAATAACTCCTCAACTGTTATGTTTATATTAATTCTTATCATTTAATTAATTCAAAGCAAATAATTACTGAAATCACAACTATTGGAGTGACGTCCCTCAATATTTAATGTCACTTCGCCACAATTCGTTCATCACTTTTGACCAGATAACTTGATGCTATCGAAACAGTGCGCGCAGGCGCGCGGGTCAAGTTGGAGTGCCGTTTACTTGACACGAATTTGCTCCAACCTCAAGCAAATTATCTGGCGTGTCAGATTTTACATAAGCCCAACTTTTTGGCTGGAACATTTCTGTCTTTACACAGCGATTTATTTGCACAAATAGATTTGTACAAGCCATCAATTTTCCCAAACTACAAACCATACAGTATACAAGGATTCCTCTCATATGTATGGTCTTATCAAAATAATACCCACTGCTGCAAGTCAATATTTTTCTGACATTTGAGGACTGTCACACCATAAATCATGCATAAGAACCGAACAAAATTTCCTGTGTAAGATTCATCTTACTACTGTGGACAGAAATATTCGCAAATCTACCAACTTTGCAGTAACTACAAGAAATTTTCTAAAAACACAAAATGGGAAACGTTCAAACACACGGGAATCTCAGAGATACGGAAGTGGAGGCTCAAATACCAAATCGTTTATCGTAAGTAACTCTGGGTATAGGAATATACGAGTAGTAACAGTAGAAAAAATCATAACGACAGTCATACATCATTTTATTTTATCTTTGATTTTCAAAATACTCTATATAATAGCTAGCAGTACACGACGTTTTCGGCTGAACTATACTTTAGCGCATATCTCAAATATTTCATTTCTTATTTTAAAATGAAAGATTCGGTTGTAACTTATACGAAAATATCATTTTTTCTTTAAGGAACCCGATGCTTGCTATTTTATAGAACTCCAAAGTTGCATTTTGGGTGGTAATACTTTGGTATAGAATACTGCTTTATAAGCTGGTATGTTCTTCTTTACTCAAAAGAATGCTCAAAGTTATATGAATCTAACATGCACTGTATATTACTGTGACACTATACATCGCAATAATGCAATTGCATTGTTTAATGATGAAAATAGATCATTTTTTTTATTTCAGGTAAATATTCCCATCACTACATCACCATCACTATCATAATTTCTCCATCTAGTTGCGATGTTGTCAAATCATGCATAGAAATATACCTTGATTTGGTTTGGCAAATTCTTACTTATATACTAGCGCAAAAATGTGCATGCCATGAAAATGCAATTTGGAAGTGTGACTGGCAGGTTTTACTGTACTAAATTTACCTCGTGTCCTACGATAGCATTAGCTAAAGACACTTGTCTGAAAAATGCAATATGCCCTTCCCAAAAGACTTCAGTTATTATTTTTCCTATATTATAGTTATAATCTACAAAGTTTTAAAAAAATTTTAAATTAAATATTTTGAAAATATACCATTGAATCTGAAAAAATTCTTCATTAAAAACTAGGCAAACAGTTGTACCTGAATAAATTACACAAACTTAATAAATATAAATTGTTTTACCTGGAGCAGGTAAGCTCATTTTAATAGTTTATTGGTTTTAAATAAATCTAAGTACTTAAACGATTTAAAAAATTAAACTGTCTTAGAAACCGGGGTTTAATTAAGCAAATTAATGTTGTTAGCTGTCACATAGTGAATCAATTCTCTTAATTGGTCTAATTAGAATTTCCATTGCTTTAAACGAATTTTTTTCTCAATGTATCAACAAATGTTTCCATTGTGAAGATTTTCAACATGTATACAGCAACAATAATAATTATATGTTTTTCCATACTAGGTTCTCCCATTTCATTGAGAATATCATTGATATTATCTGCAATAATTTATTTCAGGAGAATTACGTCGAACCTAATTCTGTCGCTAATTGATGGGGACTATTATCCCTGTCTCATTCTGAGACCATCAACTGCAATCAAGGAAGGATTAGTTGTATATGTGTTTCATAAAAATATGGAAACGGAAATTCCTTCAAGGAATATCATAGGTACAGTATTTTCTAATCATATTAGACGAAAATAACCCTGGTTTGCGAAATAGTTGTAAAGTCTGGTTTTATTGCTGCAAGTCGTTCAAGGAGGTATTTAAAACATGGACGCATAAAATGGGTACACCAATTTTTTGTGGGAAAAGTCTTTATTCTACAACAAAGAACGAGAAAACGAGTTTTTTGGGATTCAATCGAAAGTGTTGACAGGAACGAAAAAACTCTTCATATAAGATTTTTATGTATTTATAGGACCTACACAATTAGACCACGTTAAAAGATCCGAGTAACAGCAAAAAAGTTATGGCCGAAAACCGAGTCAAACTGCATATTTTGATACTTGCTAAATAACCACAACAAAATTGGTTATAGATTGGTCAAGCAGTTTTTGAGAATTTCAAATTGTTTATCCCAAAACACCTGTCTTTCGGTCATCACTACTAGTTTATTGGGCAATATACAGGGTTAGTTCAAATGGCATTTTATATCAAATAACCCTAGTTTACCTTGTCGATATGAATCGCAAACCGTTCTGGAAGATAAATGTTATTTTTATGCAAAAAAGTATGGGTTACGTTTTTTCTTCTAAACAAATTCAAACATTTCGTATCTATGAGTAATTCGCAAAAAAGATGATAGACACGTCGGCTTTGATTTAAAATGAGTATAGTAACGTATACAGGGTGTCCGCAAAGTTGGGGTTTTCCTTTTCAGAAACAACTACCCTTGAAATAACAAAGGTAATGTGTAGTGAAACGAGGGCGACCAAGTAAAAAAATGAAGGGAAAAGTACTCACTCTCCAGTTGACGAGAAGGGCTAAGTACGTCTCTGCCCGAAATCATACCGCTCCAACAGAAAATGAAATCCCACGAACAGAGGTAACAAATATGACGGCGTTGCCGCGTTTTCAGTTTTTAGGTAAACGTACTTTATAGGTATTGTGCGAAGTTATCGCCGTTTGATTCAAAAACATAGGTGCGTGCACGGCGTAGCCAAGCATCGGTGCAGGCTTTGAGAATGGAGTCCCTCCCCCGAATGAAAGCACCAGCTTGTTCAATTCTGAGACGATGTTCGTCAACCGTATGCACTTCAGTGTTGTACACTAAGCGTTTCATTTCTCCCCAAATAAAAAAAGCACATGGTGTTAATTCTGGAGATCGCGGAGGCCACGCTACGGGTCCATTACGTCCCATCCACCTATTCGGAAATAATTCATTCAAAAACTCACGCACTTCGCGTCTAAAATGGGGCGGTGCACCATCGTACTGAAACCACATTGATTGTCTTACACTTAATGGCATATCTTCTAACAAGGAAGGCAAAATGTTGCGTAAAAAGTCTAGGTATTGCATCCCGTCCAATCGATTTGGGAGAATAAATGGTCCAATGAGCATACCGTTCACAGTGCCAGCCCAAACATTCACCGAAAATGTTTGATGAAAATGTGCCCGACGGACAGCGTGCGGATTTTCTACTGACCAAACATGAGTGTTGCGAAAGTTATTCACCCCATTACGCGTGAACGTAGATTCGTCTGTCACCAATATGCACTTCAAAAAGTCTGGATTATTGTCATGTTGATGCAACAACCACTCACAAAACCGCACTCTTGCTGGAAAATCGTCCGGTTGACGGGCTTGTACATGTTGGACGTGAAACGGATACAGCCCCTCATCACGCAGCGTTTGCCACACTTTAGTTTTTAATACTTGCACTTCTCTAGCCACGTCTCTAGTGCTTGTTGAGGGATTCTCGTCTACGCGATTACCTCTACACGCGTGACCGTAAGGTTGAAGGTTGCATACTGACCTGACACACTGACCCCGACCCAGTTCTGTCGTCGGGTTGAGCCAGTGACCTTGTACCACTTGGTGCTGTCGCGGGTCGCGGCTACAGGACGGTATTCAGATATTTTTGATGTTGCAGAGCCCTTTATCTCGGTTCCCTTATGACATTGGTGTATATGGTACTAAGAAAAATTGCTTATGTTTTCAAGATCTACACGTCGTGTAAAGGAAAACCCCAACTTTGCGGACACCCTGTATTTTTCGAATCTCGTATCGCATTTGTTCAATTACCTACAAATACGAAGTGTTTGAATTTATTTAGAAGAAAAAAACGTAACCTTTGTTTTTCGCAAAAAATAACATTTATCTTTCGGAATGGTTTGTGATTAATATTGGTAAGCTAAACACGTGTATTTTGCTATTAAATGCTCGTTGAACGAACTCTGTATATTGCTCAATAAACTAGTAGTGATGGCCCGAAAACAGGTGTTTTGGGCTAAAAACTACTTGAACAATATACTCCAATTTTGTTGTTGAAGTACGTTTAGAAGTACGAATCCTACGGATTTGAAGAATTTCAGGTAGTTGCGTGATATTATCGTCGCATTACCAACGAGTGCCAAAACCTGCTTTCTGCCTCGCTTTTCGTCTATAACTTTTTTGCTGTTAGTCGGATCTTTTTACGTGTGGTCTCATTTTGTAGGTCTCATAAATACCTAAAAATCTTGCATAAAAAGTTTTTTTCGTTTCTGTCAACACTTTCGATTGAATCCCAAAAAACACGTTTTCTCATTCTTTGTTGTCAAATACAGTTTTCCCACAAAAATTGCTGTAGGTGCCCATTTTATGCGTCCATGTTTTTAATATCCCCTTGAACAACTTGCACCAATAAAACCAGACCTTACGATTATTATTACGGGCAAATTTGCCAATATGATTAAACCAATAACAAGTATTGAACGAATCAAAACTAATAATACTGTAATAACTGTAGATTCAGACATTGCTAACGTATTCAATAACTATTTTGTTCAAGTGGGAGAGAAACTGGCAACTAAAATAAATAACCCTAACACCAATATTCCATCTAGTCATACAAAATTCAATCTTTCTTGAACCAGTTACAGAAAATGAAACAGAATATACCATTTACAGCCTAAAAAATAAAAAAAGTCCAGGTTTAGATGGCATACGATCAGAGGTACTCAAAAAAATTGCACCTGAAATTAGACAACCACTAACAAATTTGATAATTGAATCTGGGGTTTTCCCATACTTTTACAAAATAGGAATAATAACACCGATTCATAAATCTGGCGACATATCTAATACCAATAACATTAATATCTAATTTGGCAAAGATAGTTGAAAAAATCATAAAGGCTAGGCTCATTAGTTTTTTCAACAAAAATAAGCTTATTCATGAAAATCAATTTGGATTTCAAAAAATAAATCTACTCAAGACGCAGTTTCCTTGTTGACTTCAAAAATTCATAAATTATTAGAACAAAGTAAATATATACTAAGTGACATATAAATCCGAACACCCAGTTTAAATGGTTTTATTTTAATAAAAGTTTGTGAATGTATTTATCTTACTGTAAATAACAAGTGAATAGATTTTCAGCCTTATCAGTTGGACATTCCGGTTTTTATACTGCTTTTTTTAATTCACTAACGCTCTAAAAATGAATATTTCAGCCGCAGTAAAGAATCGACGTTGGCGGATTTTGGTTCTTGACATCCTTTACGATCGGTTACGATGCCTAGAGTACGGAGACCTGTACGATTTCGTCAACTATGTAAGTTTGATAGGGGCCGTATAGTGGGACTTCGGGAAGCTGGACTTTCTTTTCGGGCAATTGCAGTTAGAGTGCAAAGAAGTGTAGAGACTGTGATTAGGTGTTGTCAGGTGTGGCTTCGAGAAGGCCGTACGCAAAGAGCAAAGGGCACTGGACACCGCCGTAGAACAACAGACCGTGAAGATCGCCGCCTAAGATTATTGGCCTTAAGGGACCGTTTCTCCACTACCAGGTCCATTGCAAATGAATGGTTTGCAGAAGACGGAAGACCTATTGGCATGCGAAGTGTTTACCGACGAATGAGAAGTTTTGGCTTGTTTTCATACCGGCCACACTGGGTCCTCCCTTTAACTCGAGAACACCGACGTAATCGCCTTGAGTGGTGCAGACAACGGTCACTCTGGGATCAGGAATGGAACAGTATTGTCTTTAGTGATGAGTCTCGATTTTGTTTAGGCATGCACGTTGGTCGTGCCAGGGTTAGAAGGCGACGTGGTGAAAGGAGGAATCCACAGTTTTTTGTTGAAAGACATGTTCATCACAGTGTTGGAGTTATGGTTTGGGGTGCTATAGCTTATGGTTCCAGGTCACCTTTAATCTTCATCAGAGGTAACATGAACGCGCAGCGTTATATCCACGAAGTTCTAGAATCCCATCTTTTACCCTATCTTGACACCCTGGCAGATCCAACTTTCCAACAAGATAATGCCCGACCACATGTTGCAAGAGTCACAATAGACTTCTTTCAACATAATGATGTCACATTGTTACCATGGCCACCAAGATCTCCCGACTTATCCCCAATTGAGCACGTGTGGGATATGATGGGTAGGAGATTGCTCAATTTGCAACGTCTTCCTCAGACTCTAGAAGCACTTCAAGAGGAGTTGGTGGTTGCCTGGAATGAGATACCACAGGAGGACATTGACCACCTGATCAGAAGCATGCCTAGGCGCGTTGGAGAATGCGTAGCACATCAGGGTGCATCCACACATTATTAAAGGTCAAAGGGCTTTAAAGCAGTGCAATCATTTTGAAATTTTTATCATTTACTTATTATGCTTCATTAAGTACTTATACAAAATTTTATTAAAATAAAACCATTTAAACTGGGTGTTCGGATTTATATGTCAGTATACATTATGCATATTCCTAGACCTAGCAAAAGCGTTCGATACGGTAGATCACTCGCTACTATTAGAAACTTTATACGATGCAGGAATTAGAGGAAACGCTCAAAACCTTATGAGAAGTTACCTGTTTTACAGAAAGCAATATGTTCAAATAAATGATTCCATAAGTTCTGAAAAAACTGTGACTTATGGTGTACCACAAGGGACAGTTTCAGGCCCGTTATTTTTTACTGTATATATCAATATCCTACTTAGCTTGAAGTCGCAAGGCACAATAATATGTTTTGCAGATGACCCAGTGATACTTTATTTTAACAACAATTCCTGGGATAATCTTAAATAGACTGTTGAAAATGATATTATTTTAATTTCAGATTGGTTTAGACACAAATATCTAACAATCAATTTTCAGAAAACCAAGTATATGCCGTTTAGAAACCTTAAAAATAAATTACCGTCATTTACCTCTTTACAAATTAAATGTGACAATACAAGTACATTAATACATTCAGCTGATAAAACAAAATATTTAGGTGTTCATTTGGATCATCATTTAAAGTCGATCATATAGTAACTAATTTAAGACGATTATTATTCAAACTCAAGTACCTCACTAAATATCTAAACCATGAAACAATGCACTTATTGAATGCCGCCTAAATTATGCCATTCCAGCTTGGGGTGGTGATCTCACCAACCAAATTAAGTAGCTAGAAATAATCCAAAAACAATTTTTGAAAATTATTTTTAAACGGCCAATTCTATATCCGTCTGATATGTTATATTCCGAAGGAAGACTACTCGATCTTAAACAACTCGTTTTTCACAATGTTTTGATCAATTTATTCAAAAATATAACAAACCTCGTTTCATTGGATCACAAATATGAAACAAGAAGTAAAGTCGAGGATATAAAGAAACACCATTTACAACAAAAAAATGTAGGTCAAAGATGCTTCAGTTACCTCTCCACTAGATTTTATAACTTTATACCAAGTCATATAAAATCCATTTCAAATAAAAATAGATTCAAAATTGAAATAAAAAAATTCTTGTTAAATATTAATCGACATGAAATAGAAAAACTCACTAAAATGAAAATAAATTAGTATTTCAATATAATATTATTACAGTCACCTTTATGGTTATGATGTGTTTAAATTTATTTATTAGCTGTATTTAACGGTTTTAAGAAAAAAATTTTATGAAAAATGTTTTCCCACGCACAAGAATTAAATTCTTCTGAGTATTTCAGTTTATTTGCATATATATGCATATTTATTATTATTATTATATTTAGATAATATAACATTTTATTTCAGCTTTCACTTGTACTTGCATACTCATGCGAAAACCAAAACTTCACCTATTTTGACCTGAAAAAGAAGGTTTAGAAATCGCTATAAAGTAAACTAATCTCAGAATACTCTTCAAGGTCTTGTAGAGCAAGGTTGTAACTTTAATTTAGATACCCGGAGACCTCAAAAGTTATAATTTTTAATCAAGTTTTTTTAAGCATTGAATATACCCGCGCGGTAACCCAGATCGATTTTTTTTTAAACTTTTTTTATAATTTACAATCTGTAAGCCTTTTTGTTCATGTTTCTTGGATCATTCCGAACAAAACAGACTTGTCTTAAATATTCTCTAAAGCTGACCATTTTCGAGATATGAGCGATGTAATGCTTGAAAAGCTCTAAAATTGCGTGATGTAAGCTAGAAGGATCGTTGGTGCGGGAAAACATACTTCCTATCGCGAATCAAGCCGTGACGTTCGAGGTAATCCAGAAGCTCGCGATTTATGCAGCTCTCCATCTCCTTACTTATAACAGAAAGCAGAGCTATAGGCCTGTAGTTGTAAGGGTTGGTTTTAGTTCCTTTTTTTCAATTCTATAATCGCAAAATACATTGGGGAGTCAGCGAATAAATTATTGCAAGAAGAGGTCATACCATGGAAGATGTGCAGCTGTAGTGAGCCACAATACCCAGCGGTCTGTCTATGTGGTCCAAATACATTTGCGTTCTAAGCTTAGTCCAACATCGCTTATCGCTAAGATGGAACAAAGACTCAAATGCAAGAATCTTGAAAAGAAACTCAGGCCAAAAAAGGCTGATATCAAAATGACTAACAATTCGGATAGCAATTCCAAAGAAAATGAATAGTTTTATGGCGAATTCTGTCAAAAACCTGACATGAACGACATTGATTTGGAGGTTGCTAAGCAAGAATTCTTAGGGAAATTTAAAAAAAAATGACGACGAGATTTTGCAGATCGAACAAGTCACTAAATCACAGGACTGTACTTTGTGGCGCCTTCATCGGAGGACAAGGTTGACAGCGTTTCGATTTGGTGAAGTTTGTAGAAGAAGGCAGACAACAAGCTGTAAAGTTCTGGTAAATTCCATCATATACCCAACAGATTTTTCTAGTAAGGCAATAAAAAAGGCAATACAAAAATCATTGGACACGGCAGTTCAATCTTGTGTTTTGTTTATTGATCGCACAAATCCATTTCTGACAGCATCGTCTCCATCTACCTATTACAGTAGGCAAGAAATGTACTTAATCCAGGTATAAGCCTATCTGTTTATTGCTTTGCAAAAACTACCTAACTGTTTCCTATTATTTTGACGGCATAAGATTTTTTTATGTCCCTCGTGCAATTGATACCCCACATGACCCTTGTAAACATAATTGTGTTTATTGACATGAATAAACGAATCTGAATTTGAGTTCTTGAATTTATTTTATTAAAGATATCAAATTATTTGAATACATTTTTTCTTAGTCGGAACGCACCGTCGTGTCGCTTGGACTGGCAGAACGAAACGGTAGACGAATTTCGCCCAAAAACCGATTTGTAGAGGTTTGCGCGCTTCGAAATTGACGCTTTATTTTTTGATATTTTTGAATGAAATTTTCACAGTGTGCTGAAAACAAAACCCCACAGGGTGCTATAGAGCCACTTTTACATTTTTTTAACTAGATTCTTTTAAAAAAAATCACGAAGTTGAACAGAAAAAGTGCGCACTTCAACCCATCATAAAAATTTCAAAAAGTGCTCCTATAGCACCCTGGGCAATTATCTTCTGAACATACTGTATGAATTTCATTCAAAAATATTGAAAAATGGAGTGTCACTTTCGAAGCAGCTGAACCCTTGTAAATGGCTTGAAACTCACTGCGTCGGAGCCGCCTTAAAAACTGTGTCAAATTATAATTCTTATGGTTACCATGTATTTAAATTAAATTTTAAACCTTGCTTCATAGAGCCTTGAAGAGTATTTTGAGACTTCTCCATTTTAAAGCGATTTTTAACCTTTTAACTTGAATATTGTATTTCTTCTTACATATCTACAAGGGAATCGTACGGTGATGATGACGTCTGTTACGTCAGACTAAAACGACATGCACAATAAAATGTAAAATATGTCCCGAAACAGCGTTCCTATGATCTTTATCGATGTTTTTTTACATTGCCGGGCGATACAATAATGATAATTACTATATTTTTCATGTAAACTAGTAGAAGTCCAGTTTATCGGTTTAAAAGTATGAGAGGTTATGCCGCTGTCACCTGTCTAAGAAGAACATTTTTTTACATTAAAGTTTTAAGGTATTTTAGGCCTGAAACTATACAGGGTGTCCGCAAAGTTGGGGTTTTCCTTTACACGACGTGTAGATCTTGAAAACATAAGCAATTTTCTTAGTGCCATATACACCAATGTCTTAAGGGAACCGAGATAAAGGGCTCTGCAACATCAAAAATATCTGAATACCATCCTGTAGCCGCGACATCACCGACTTTTACAAGGTCACTGACTCAACCCGACGACAGAACTGGGTCGGCGTCAGTGTGTCAGGTCAGTATGCAACCTTCAACCGACGGTTACGGTCACGCGTGTAGAGGTAATCGCGAAAACGAGAATCCCTCAACAAGCACTAGAGACGTGGCTAGAGAAGTGCAAGTATCAAAAACTAAAGTGTGGCAAACGCTGCGTGAAGAGGGGCTGTATCCGTTTCACGTCCAACGTGTACAACCCCTTCAACCTGACGATTTTCCAGCAAGATTGCGGTTTTGTGAGTGGTTGTTGCATCAACATGACAATAATCCGGACTTTTTGAAGTGCATATTGGTGACAGACGAATCTACGTTCACGCGTAATGGGGTGAATAACTTTCGCAACACTCATGTTTGGTCTTTAGAAAATCCGCACGCTGTCCTTCGGGCACATTTTCAACAAACATTTTCGGTGAATGTTTGGGCTGGCATGGTGAACGGTATGCTCATTGGACCATTTATTCTCCCAAATCGATTGGACGGGATGCAATACCTAGACTTTTTACGCAACATTTTGCCTTCCTTGTTAGAAGATGTGCCATTAAGTATAAGACAATCAATGTGGTTTCTGCGTCTGCTCGGTAGCGGATCTGCTGATTTCATTTTCTGTTGGAGCGGTATGATTTCGGGCAGAGACGTACTTAGCCCTTCTCGTCAACATGAGAGTGAGTACTTTTTCCTTTATTTTTTTTACTTGGTCGCCCTCGTTTCACTACACATTACCTTTGTTATTTCAAGGGTAGTTGTTTCTGAAAAGGAAAACCCCAACTTTGCGGACACCCTGTATAGTGTAAAAAGTGTCAACTAGCCTATTGTGAGAAATTATTTCTAATCTAATTTGACGTACAGCTAGTTTTATAGTATAAAGATCTGGAACCGAGATATAGTAAAATATACTGTAATACAGGACATAGTAAAAACTATTATTATTCGTAAAGTAAGAATATCAAGGTTTGAGAACTTTCCCAAAACTTTGCAGGTAAAACTACCAAATTAGATATTGGTCTATTTCAATAGGTAACATGAAATGTCTGATGCACTGCAACGTTAGTTACACAGACGAAAATGGAAACACTGGTGATGGATATGTAAGAGCAGTGAATTGCAGTGAAGATGGTCACCCGTTAAACTTCTTCATATGTGGCAAAAAGGAATGCAAGTGGGTATCCCTACCGTTTGTATTTCTCACCAGAGAGCAAGCGAAGGATCTGTGTTGATAGTTAGTACTAAGTAGTTATTCTTGGACTCGTTCACTTTCGGTAATAAAGATGCTTAATATCTGTTTTTTGATTTAATATTACATACGTATCATACTACCATTCAAAACTGGATCGATTTGAAATGTTCTTCATTATTCATTTTTGATATCGCTAACACTTTCCAACATAGATCCAGTCAATCTTATGCTGATGATATTCAAGTTTTCTACAGTTTCTTTCCGAACAACTATAGCTATCCCATGACTAACTGCGTTATAAATCTAGATTTACAATTCGTGTGTTGCAAATTCGACCCTCACCATTGGAATCTCAGGAGCGGTAAGAGTTACATCATTAAGTGGTGGCAAAGTTGCATATTTACCAGGGTGGTCCCAGAAGTACCCGGCCTGACCTAGAGATGGCGATAGTTGTTTAAAAAATATCATTGTATTAGAAAGTATGGAACCTGTGATAAAGCATATGTGTCAAGTTTGAAACAGTGTTGCCATACGTAGCAGAATTCCACTATTTGTAGCGGATTATTTTGTGAAGAGCGGCGTAGCGGCGGTAGAGCAAATTAGCCCAAAATGTAGCGGAATTTATTACATACAAAACTATCATATTTATTTCACTGTTTTAACGTTAATAACGTTCTAAATCCTAAATAGGCAGTGGCTAGAGTCTGATTTATTATCACATTAATAATAAAATTGGTGCATTTGGTGCCGCTTGAGCATTCTAGGAACAGAGAAGAGAATTATTCCACTAGCCTTTTTTTTCAATAACAGATGGCGTACGTACTGCTTTCAATACTAATCGTTTCTAACAGGTCTCAGCAGGCAGACATAATATTAAGTTTCTCGCTTTGTATTGTATTTTTCAGCTCTGGGTATATACTGTTTAGTTTCGTTTATATGAGTGTTCTTATTTTTGTGTTGATCATTTTATTGATATATCATTTGCTGCAGATTTTAATATTAAATCTACTGGTAAGTAACAAAACTGCTTAAATATCTAACATATTATAGTTTGATCCAGAAATAAATCTTAGTCGCGAAATTTGTTTTTAACGCTTTTTCTTCTGGAAAATAGGAATCATGGAAAGGCGACAGCAGACCATTAACGATTTTTTTGATAAAAATCCTTCTAAAAAACAAGCGGTGAAACCAAACGTGGCCGTACCATCCACTTCGACTGCATCTGCGTCGGACTCGGAGCATCCCGTACCTGAATACAGACAAAATAGAAGAGCGGAATCTAGTGGAATCAGGTCTGAGCCTGATAATTCGACTTGCGAATCTCAGGATAACCAAGAGCCAGAGCAACCTGTTAAGAAAAAGACACGAAAACAAATGTTTACTTCATCATGGCTAGAAGATCCGTTATTTAAAGGCTGGTTGGGACCTATTGAAAATGACAAGTTGAAAGCAAAATGTAAAGCTTGTAATCAAATAATGAGTGCTAAAAAATCAGATTTAGTGAGTCATTCGAAATCAAAAAGGCATGCCACTAATGTACAAGCAATTTCGAATGTAAGAACGTTAGATAGCACTTTTCAGTCTCGGGAAGCACGTGAGTTGGAAAAACGGCAAATATTTGCTTGCTTAAGATATAGTCTTTTAGTTGTAAGTCATTATATAAGTTTTAGAACTGTTGATCATATAACAGGAGTTAGTGAATTATGTTTTAAAGGCCCAGATCTCTCTAGCTCACTTAAATTAAAAACATCCAAATGTATAAGTATAATTAAAAATGTGTTGGCTCCTGTTATTAAAAACGAAATAATTTCAGAATTGGAAACTAAACCATTTTCTATTTTATTGGATGAGAGTATAGACCTGAACAATACAAGACTACTATGCATTCTTGTAAGGTATATTCATAAAAATTCAATGAAAACCCATTTATTAGATATAATTAAAATAAACGCAGATGAAGGTACCGCCAAAGGTTTATATTCTCTTTTTAAAAAATGCGTTATATCCAATCAAGTAAAAATTACCAATATTGTTGGATACTGTTCCGACAACGCTAGTGTTATGATGGGCAATAACGAATCTTTCAAAACTTATCTTTTAAAAGATAATCCTAATATAATTGCCAATGGCTGCATTTGCCACTCTGCTCATTTAGTGGCGGTGGCGGCAGCTGAAAAGATTCCAAGCAACGTTGAAGCTCTTTTACAAAACTTATATTCTTACTTCTCAAGAAGCCCAAAAAGGCTGTGTATTCTTGAAGAATTACAGGAATATTTCAAAAAATCAAAATTAAAAATTTTAAGCCCTAGTAAAACAAGGTGGCTTACTTTATCCAAATGTGTTGATATTGTTTTGGATCAGTGGGACATCTTGCTTAGCCTATTTAGATTAGCTTCCATTGAAGACAAAAATCCTGTAGCAAATGTAATACTTAATGAGTTACAGAATCCATTTGTTAAGGCGTATTTAATGTTTTTTAAATTCGTGTTGCCCATTTTTAACCAATTTAATGGTCTCTTTCAATCAGAGAAAGTTATGCTCAATATAATATCAATAGAGAGTGAGCGATTTGTACGTCATCTATGTACAAACTTTATGCGACCAGAATATTTTAAAAATGAGAAATTATATAATCTAAATCCTAATGATCCCCACTGCTTATTACCAATTGAACAAGTGAATGTTGGTCCGCATACAATGGATGCAATAAAACACTGCAATAACACGGCAATCGAACAATTTAAATTAAAATCTGTCACATTTTACCAAAAATCGGTAGAAGAGTCCCTTAAAAGATTTCCTATCAAAGACAACTTCTTTTCAGAGCTAAAGTTTCTCTCACCGGTTGATGTGACAATCGTCTTATTACAAGTGATACCTTTCATGATGCCGTTTTAAAAAAAATTGCCCTTCATATTGAAACCGAAAAGGCAATTTTTTTAATGAGAATCATTTAAACAGATATAAAAAGAATTTATGTAATGTAAATAAGGAAGAACATCTGAAGAAGAAGTAATTTCTGATTCTGACTGTGAATAAAATAAGCAAACGTAGGCATTTCGACGTTTCCGCTTCTTCTTTGCCTTATTTTTTGTTTTTTTTTCTATTAAGATTAAGATATTGGTGATAGTTTCTATTTTTTTATTAGTTCCTTATTCTAAACCAAAGACAGTTTTGTTTTTTCAGAGGTAGGTATACTTTTTATGTTTTTACGAAAAAATGCAATTATATTATGTTACTGTTTGTATTTTTAGTACGGTTTTTAGACAGTGTTTAAAAAAAAGTAAATATGTAAAAAATATATTTGTTGTTTATTTTATGCCTCCCCCCCCTTAAACTTTTAGACCGTAGCGGCATGTAGCGGAATTTTGCGATACGTGTGACGGATATTTTAAACTTCGCTCTGGCAACACTGGTTTGAAGACGCCACGATGTTTAATATTTGTTTGGCAGCCATCAATACTGAACGTTTTCAATCAATTTGTGAAAATGGAGAAAATTGGTCATCGTTATGGGTACAATACTTTTATTTCAAAGGCCTCAGCCCAACCAATATAAAAGCTGAACTGGATTCTACTCTGGGTGAGTCTGCTCCGTCGTTTACAACAGTAAAATATTGGGTAGCAGAGTTTAAACATGGCCGTATTAGCTGCCAAGACGAGCATCGCAGTGGTCGACCAAATGAGGTGACGACTCCAGAAATGGTGAAGAAAATTCACAAAGCGGTACTGAATGATCGTCGACTGAAAGTGCGCGATCTAGCAGACATAGTAGGCATTTCAAAAAATGCGGTTCATCGCATATTATCTGAAAATTTGGACATGAGAAAGCTGTGTGCAAGATGGGTGCCGCGATTGCTCACAATCGAGCAAAAACAGTGTCGTGAAGATGTGTCAATTGAGTGTTTAGCGAAGTTTCACAGCAGCAAAGCAGAATGTTTGCGTCGTTTCATAACCATGGATGAAACATGGGTCCATCACTTCGCATCCGAGACAAAAGAACAATCAAAACAATGGACTCAAAAGGGACAACCGGCTCCAAAGAAGGCGAAGACCGTTTCATCTGCAGGCAAGGTTATGGCGTCGGTTTTTTGGGATGCGCGTGGAATAATTTCCATTGACTATCTTGAAAAAGGTAAAACTATCAACGGCGAGTATTATGCGAACTTATTGCAACGTTTGAGCGATGAAATCAAATAAAAACGGCCGCATTTGGTTAAGAAGAAAGTGTTGTTTCATCAAGATAATGCATCAGCTCATAAATCCGTTATTGCAATGGCCAAAATTAACGAATCAAAGTTTGAATTGCTACCTCATGCACCCTATTCATCAGATTTAGCCCAATCGGATTATTTTCTGTTTCCAAACTTGAAAAACTGGCTCAGTGGTCAAAGATTTTCCAACGATGAAGGAGTGATGTCGGCAGTTAAATGGCTATTTTGAGGAGCAAGACAGTTCTTATTATAAAAAGGGTATCGAACTTATTGAACATCGCTGGGAAAAGTGTATAGAGCTCAAAGAAGATTATGTTGAAAAATAAATACATTTTTTTACAACAATTTTGTGTTTTCTTCATTGGGTCGGGTACTTCTGGGACCAACCCTCGTATGTAGTTAACAAAATTCGACTTAGAAAGCTTATAAATTCAATGTACTTCCGGAGATAGTCAGCACGAATTTTCCCAAAATCGTTTACATTTTTTTCCTGACTTTATTTGTCAATATAAATTGCACATTAACATTACCACTATTCCTCCTCTACAAGATGGCATAATTATACTAAGTGACATATAAATCCGAACACCCAGTTTAAATGGTTTTATTTTAATAAAATTTTGTATAAGTACTTAATGAAGCATAATAAGTAAATGATAAAAATTTCAAAATGATTGCACTGCTTTAAAGCCCTTTGACCTTTAATAATATGTGGATGCACCCTGATGTGCTACGCATTCTCCAACGCGCCTAGGCATGCTTCTGATCAGGTGGTCAATGTCCTTCTGTGGTATCTCATTCCAGGCAACCACCAGCTCCTCTCGAAGTGCTTCTAGACTCTGAGGAGGACGTTGCAAATTGAGCAATCTCCTACCCATCGTATCCCACACGTGCTCAATTGAGGATAAGTCGGGAGATCTTGGTGACCATGGTAACAATGTGACATCATTATGTTGAAAGAAGTCTGTTGTGACTCTTGCAACATGTGGTCGGGCATTATCTTGTTGGAAAGTTGGATCTGCCAGGGTGTCAAGATAGGGTAAAAGATGGGGTTCCAGAGCTTCGTGGATATAACGCTGCGCGTTCATGTTACCTCTGATGAAGATTAAAGGTGACCTGGAACCATAAGCTATAGCACCCCAAACCATAACTCCAACAGTGTGATGAACATGTCTTTCAACAAAAAACTGTGGATTCCTCCTTTCACCACGTCGCCTTCTAACCCTGGCACGACCATCGTGCATGCCTAAACAAAATCGAGACTCGTCACTAAAGACAATACTGTTCCATTCCTGATCCCAGAGTGACCGTTGTCTGCACCACTCAAGGCGATTACGTCGGTGTTCTCGAGTTAAAGGGAGGATCCAGTGCGGCCGGTATGAAAACAAGCCAAAACTTCTCATTCGTCGGTAAACACTTCGCATGCCAATAGGTCTTCCGTGTTCTACAAACCATTCATTTGCAATGGACCTGGTAGTGGAGAAACGGTCCCTTAAGGCCAATAATCTTAGGCGGCGATCTTCACGGTCTTTGGCGGCGTCCAGTGCCCCTTGCTCTTTGCGTACGGCCTTCTCGAAGCCATGCCTGACAACACCTAACCACAGTGTCTACACTTCTTTGCACTCTAACTGCAATTGCCCGAAAAGAAAGTCCAGCTTCCCGAAGTCCCACTATACGGCCCCTATCAAACCCACTAAGTTGACGAAATCGTACAGGTCTCCGTACTCTAGGCATCGTAACCGATCGTAAAGGATGTCAAGAACCAAAATCCGCCAACGTTGATTCTTTACTGCGGCTGAAATATTCATTTTTAGAGCGTTAGTGAATTAAAAAAAGCAGTATAAAAACCGGAATGTCCAACTGATAAGGTTGAAAATTTTTTCACTTGTTATTTACAGTAAGATAAATACATTCACCAACTTTTATTAAAATAAAACCATTTAAACTGGGTGTTCGGATTTATATGTCACTTAGTATAGAATTTCAATACGACGTTATTTCTCTTATCCTCCAGCATCAACCTCATTTTTTCTTACGTACGCCATATTGGATTTTTACGCAAATAAATATAATTTTTAATTCTGAATCCAGAAATTTATAATATGTCAAACCTCACTTTTTCCAGAAAAACGGAATTTTCTAAGTAGGCCTTGAAACTGCCATTTGTTTCATATACCAGACCGCACTTCAAATTGAACATAGTAACAGCATTTGAACGACTGAGAAGAGAATAAATCTGGTATGATTTACCTCTGCTTATCTATGATTATTATTGTGATTACAATCAATACAAATTTCATTTTGTGTTCAACTTTCGCCTCCTCTTTATTTCAAATAATTTTCGTTCCGACAAATTCATGGCCAACAAAGGAAATACATCACTGAATTTAGTACTGAAAAGTCCATTTAAATTCTTGTAGAGGAGAAAAAGTGGCAATGACAACATGCAATTTATTTTCAATCAGGAAAAAATAAAAATGATCCTGGAATAAATCTGGCATGCGAAATAAGTGATTGTCCGATAATTCCAAGGCCTACCCTTTTCAAATAACTTAATGCCGTATTATCAGTCGTTCCTACAATCGTAGGGCGCCTTTATGGCCTCCTTGATTTTAATAGTCATTTCTCTTCTTCAGAACGACCTGGGATATTTCTAGATTTCTACCGTTCCGTCAACGCTCTTCTATTGTGAAGTTGTTTACCTTTTCAATCGCAGGAAATTTCAATTTTCAAACCTCTGTAGAAAAAGGAAGACAAAACCTTACTAGAAGATTATAATCCGATTAGTTCAGTATCTACTTTTCCAAAAATTTTCGAGATTGCTATGTGCACACGACTTTTGCAGTTTCTTATGACTTAAAATTTATGAGTAGATCACGACATGGATATATACTAAGTGACATATAAATCCGAACCCCAGTTTAAATGGTTTTATTTTAATAAAATTTTGTATAAGTACTTAATGAAGCATAATAAGTAAATGATAAAAATTTCAAAATGATTGCACTGCTTTAAAGCCCTTTGACCTTTAATAATGTGTGTATGCACCCTGATGTGCTACGCATTCTCCAACGCGCCTAGGCATGCTTCTGATCAGGTGGTCAATGTCCTCCTGTGGTATCTCATTCCAGGCAACCACCAACTCCTCTCGAAGTGCTTCTAGAGTCTGACGAGGACGTTGCAAATTGAGCAATCTCCTACCCATCATATCCCACACGTGCTCAATTGGAGATACGTTGGGAGATCTTGGTGGCCATGGTAACAATGTGGTCGGGCATTATCTTGTTGGAAAGTTGGATCTGAAAGGGTGTCTGTATGTTTCTCCTAGGCATTTAAGAGAACGAAGATCCTTTGAACCTTGTCGGCATAGAACTTTGTATGGCTCGAATAGTAGCATGGATAGGATAATGAGAAATTGTAATGACTGTGATATAGACCTTTTTAATACTTCACTATGCTCTCTCAAAAGTTCCTTAAAGATAGAAATCTTAGCTAAAGTTTTAAAATGTCTTAATTGCTGGTGATGTTTGCTGTGTTGTTTAGTTGTTCAGTTTATTTAGTTTTTTTTTTTTTAGTATTTGTAACTATTTTTATGCACGTTTTAATATTTTAATATTTTAATTTAGTAAATAGTCAAACTTTATGTTCATATGTTAGATACTTTATTTATGATGTGTGTGAATTTTATTAGGTTAAGATTGTACTTTTACAACCTGTAACCGAATGGGTTTATCCCGTAAATTTGTAAATAAATAAATAAATAAATAAATAAAGATAGGGTAAAAGATGGGGTTCTAGAACTTCGTGGATATAACGCTGCGCGCTCATGTTACCTCTGATGAAGATTAAAGGTGACCTGGAACCATAAGCTATAGCACCCCAAACCATAACTCCAACAGTGTGATGAACATGTCTTTCAACAAAAAACTGTGGATTCCTCCTTTCACCACGTCGCCTTCTAACCCTGGCACGACCATCGTGCATGCCTAAACAAAATCGACACTCGTCACTAAAGATAATACTGTTCCATTCCTGATCCCAGAGTGACCGTTGTCTGCACCACTCAAGGCGATTACGTCGGTGTTCTCGAGTTAAAGCGAGGACCCAGTGTGGCCGGTATGAAAACAAGCTAAAACTTCTCATTCATCGGTAAACACTTCGCATGCCAATAGGTCTTCCGTGTTCTGCAAACCATTCATTTGCAATGGACCTGGTAGTGGAGAAACGGTCCCTTAAGGCCAATAATCTTAGGCGGCGATCTTCACGGTCTGTTGTTCTACGGCGGCGTCCAGTGCCCCTTGCTCTTTGCGTACGGCCTTCTCGAAGCCATGCCTGACAACACCTAACCACAGTGTCTACACTTCTTTGCACTCTAACTGCAATTGCCCGAAAAGAAAGTCCAGCTTCCCGAAGTACCACTATACGGCCCCTATCAAACTCACTAAGTTGACGAAATCGTACAGGTCTCCGTACTCTAGGCATTGTAACCGATCGTAAAGGATGTCAAGAACCAAAATCCGCCAACGTTGATTTTTTACTGCGGCTGAAGTATTCATTTTTAGAGCGTTAGTGAATTAAAAAAAAGCAGTATAAAAACCGGAATATCCAACTGATAAGGCTGAAAATTTTTTCACTTGGTATTTACAGTAAGAGAAGTAGATTCACCAACTTTTATTAAAATAAAACCATTTAAACTGGGTGTTCGGATTTATATGTCACTTAGTATATTAATGGTAAATCAGTAGAAACAACTGTTTATGGGTTTGTTGGTACGATATTGACTGGTTGGGAGACAGGAAGTAGTTGTATGATCATGCTTTTGGTTTGGTTCTATCCAAAGCTTGTGATAGCCTAAACCAGTGGTCGCCACCCGTCGATCACGACCTCTTGGTAGCTCGCAAATGCAATTCTGGTGGCTCACAACATATTTTAAAGAGGTGTAGAAGCTTCCGTAAATTTTGTTCCCATAATAAACAGAAGCAGCGCCAACACTGCGGTGAGCGATCTGTACGAGAACGATCTCGATTACTTTGAACGGAATAAATACGCAAGGCGCGGCGACAGTGCGCTCAGTTTAAAACTGAACGGCTCTAAGTCCAGCGGTTGGGTTAGAGTTGGCCTGCAATTAAAAACATTATGAGCAGTAGTAAGAAGATGAAGAAACACCATTTCAATTCAGAATGGGAAGAACAATATTTCTTTACAGAAGTTAAAGGTAAAAATGTATGTTTGTTAAGTTTCCGTTGCCAAAAAAGGGAATATAGAGAGGCACTATTCGAATTCGAATTTTGAAAAATCATTCCTATTACGTTTTGTAACCAGAACGGGAAAACTGAAACGATTAGAAAATCAGTTAATTGGACAACAGACAATGTTTTTGAAAACAATCGACAAAGGTAAGGCTGCAACTGGAGGATCTTACCGGGTGTCCCAGATAATTACACAAAAGAAACCTCATGAAGACAGGGAAATGATAAAACAGGCGTTTCTAGAAGCTGCAGATTTATTATTTGCTAACTTTAGAAAGATAGTGTCTGTTATAAAATCTATGCAACTTTCTGCTAATACAGTGATGAGACGAGTAGTCTGTATCTGTGCTTATTTTTCACTGCAGCTGGATGAATCCGCAGATGTCAGAAGGCCGTGTTCGTCAGGATGGTTTTTAGTGATTATACGATTAAAGAAGATCTTTGGAAGTTTCCTCCACTAAAAGGACAGACTACTGGGCAGGACTTGTTTTCTTCTTTTAAAAATATTATTTCTTCTGGGAAAATTCCAATATCGAAAGTGGTAGGCTTGACAACCGATGGCTCTCCAGCTATGGTGGGTCGTAATAAGGGTCTCTTGGGGTTATGTCGTAAAGATGAAAGTTTTCCGCAATTTCTCTGTTACCACTGCATTGTCCATCAGCAAGCATTATGTGGACATTTTCTTACGGGGCTCCTACAATCACGAGCACCATCTGCTGAGGTAACGGGGGATGAAAAGGAAACGAGGGTGGGCTGGCCCTAGACTGTCGTCGGCGCTACTTTAAAAGAGCAAAGGATGACTACGGGTGCATCCAAGGTAAATTTTTATAATAACAGAGTCGGATTTCGATTAGCGATCTAGTATTTTTCTCCTCTTGTTACTGTTCGTCGATATTGTGTTGTTGAATTGTTGTGCTGTACACTTGTTGGTGTGATTGTTCTTGACTGCCTTTTTTATCAAGGTTGACAATGGACAATAAAAGGTCATATGCGACCAATTTAATTACGAATGCATTGAGCTTAATTCATTATGAGGTCAACAATAGTGTCGAGCAGTTCAACTCTATAATCGCAAAATACAGCGAATAACTTATTGCAAGAAGAGGACATACCATGGAAGATGTGCTGCAGCTGTAATGAGCCACAATACCCAGCGGCCTATCTATGTGGTCCAAATACATTTGCGTTCTAAGCTTAGTCCAACCTCGCTTATCGCTAAGATGGAACAGAGACTCAAACGCATGAATCTTGAAAAGAAACTCAGGCCAAAGAAAGCTGATATAAAAATAACAATTCAGATAGCAATTCCAAAGAAAATGAATAGTTCTATGGCGAGTTCTGTCAAAAACCTGACATGATTGATTTGGAGGTTGCTAAGCAAGAATGTTCAGGGAAACTTAAAAAAAGTGACGACGAGATTTTGCAGATCGAACAAGTCACCAAATCACAGGACTGTACTTTGTGGCGCCTTCATCGGATGATAAGGTTGACAGCGTCTCGATTTGGTGAAGTTTGTAGAAGAAGGCAGACAACAAGCTGTAAAGTTCTAGTAAACTCCATCATATACCCAACAGATTTTTCTAGTAAGGCAATAAGAAAAGCAATACAAAAATCATTGTACACGGCAGTTCAATCTTGTGGTTTGTTTATTGATCGCACAAATTCATTTCTGCCAGCATCGCCTCCACCTATTACAGTAGACAAGAAATGTACTTAATCCAGGTATAAGCCTGCCTGTTTATTGCTTCGCAAAAACTAGTTTTATGTCGAATTGCCTTGAAAGTGAAAGCGTTATTTAGTTCAACCTATTTGTGTGAATATTCTTTTTCAGATATGAAGTTTATTAAAAACAAATACTGTAATATCCCCTTACAGATGAACATTTGGATGATTGTATTCGAGTGGCGGTATCAAATTATACTCCAAACATAAAAAAATTGACAGAGTCCGAGTGTCAGGCTCCTCATTGAACACATTTTTTTGTATTAGCATTAGTAAAATAAATACATGTATGTCGCATACAACTGTGTATAATTTCAATTAAGTTGGCTTACATTGCTTACGACTAGGTAGCTCACTATTTAAGTATTCCAAAATTATCAAAGTAGCTCAACACACTGAATAGGTTGGCGACCACTGCCCTATGATATTTACACCGTTGAATAGAAAATCATTTTGCCTTTCTATTTCTGCAGTTCCCATTTGGAAAATCAACTTGCCTTTGAACTGATTTTCAAGGTGAACGTCAACATCAAATCTAAGAGCAGCACCATTTGGTTTCCTAAAACCTTTGAATCGAAAGCGTTTTTCTAGCACCCCTAGCTTCCGATATACAGGGTTATCCAAATTAAGTGTCCACCATTAGTAACTTTGTTATTAGTGAAAATACAAAGTTGTTTGAATTAGCAAACTAGTAGCATTTTTAACGCTGGTAAAAATGAGAAATAAAAAAAAACAATTGAGAGTCGTTATTTTGATTTTTTTCAGTAAAATAGCATTTTTTTAAATGGAAACCCCTGTATATTATATTTTTTCTGTTAAAGCATCAAATTTTAAACAAAAAAGTTCATAATGACTTTTCCGCTAAAGTCAAAAATAAAGTCAAAATAACGATAAATATTTTTAATTATTTGCAGTATTATAATATTAAGACGGCTATGAAAACAACATGGCGTTAATGTCAAACATTAGTGTAAATACTTGTTTATAAGCTTTATTGTGTCATTAATTTAAAGAAAAATGTTCTCCCATGAAGAAAAGTGTGATATGTTAGAATGCTATTTAGTGTGCAGAAAATCCTCCTTGAGAGCAAGAGAATATACTACAGTGAATTATATCCCGCTCGCATTCAACCGTATGAACGATATTTTCTGAGACTTTATCGAAAATTTAGGGGCAACGAAAATGTTTTTGCTAAAACAAGGGCAAAAAAAGAATTCATAATAAGCGAGGCCACGGAAATTGCAGTTATTGGATATTTTGAAGCTTATCGTGAGAATTCAATAGCAGATATTCTCAAGCACTCTAATTTCAGTTATGGTACTGTTCAAAGGATTTTAAAAAAATACAAATTTATTCCGTATAAGTACCGACCAGTTCAAACGCTTTTGGCAGGGGATCCAGAGAGAAGACTTGTTTTTTGCCATTGGTATCTTAGCTTCTGTCGCCAAAATGTAAATAACTTTCGTTACCTTTTATGGACAGATGAATCAAATTTTTCAAATTCTGGAATGTTTAATAGAAAAAACCACCATTATTGGTCAAGAGAAAATCTTTTGTTAGTACATCCAAGAGGCCCACAAGTCCGTTTCAGTTTCAACGTTTGGTGCGGTATAATTGGTTCAAAAATTGTTGGCCCGTTCTTTTATGAGGGAACCCTAACTGGTGAAAGATATGTGGAATTTATGTCAGAAATTCTGACTAATTTCTTAGACGAATTGGATCTTACAAGTAGACATCATCTGCATTTTCAGCAAGATGGCGCACCTGCCCACAACTCCAGAGGTACTTATCATTTTCTAAGTACTACTTTTAATGATCATTGGATAGGAGCAAATGGCCCAATACAGTGGCCTCCCAGATCACCAGATCTAAACCCACTTGATTACTTCTTGTGGGGTTACTTAAAGAACCAAATTTACAAGCGAAGGTACGATAACCTTGACGCGTTAAAGACTGCAGTTAGGGAAAAGATAACCCAGATAGATGGTAGGACCATACTTAAGACAGTTCGAGCAGTTGAAAAACGTGCCCAAAAATGTATTGAAGAACAAGGTGGTGTTTTCGAGCATCTTCTTTAAAAAAAATTGTTATTGTATTTTGTAAGATTATAAGTTGATGTTGAAAATAAAGTTTGTCGATACAATTTAACTGTTTCAGATTGGAGGCCATAACTTCAACAATTTGTAACCTAGGAGAAAAGTTATTGTAAGCTTTTTTGTTTAAAATTTGATGCTTTAACAGAAAAAAATATAATATACAGGGGTTTCCATTTAAAAAAATGTTATTTTACTGAAAAAAATCAAAATAACGACTCTCAATTGTTTTTTTTTTATTTCTCATTTTTACCAGCGTTAAAAATGCTACTAATTTGCTAATTCAAACAACTTTGTATTTTCACTAATAACAAAGTTACTAATGGTGGACACTTAATTTGGATAACCCTGTATTTGGGCGTGTCCATACCTTGGGGGACATATTGTGTAGTTGGAAGATTATTTTCAGAGCTTAAAAAACTATATTATTCCCAAAAATTAATTCTTTATTTTAGGCATAAAGGCATATATGGAGCATACACCTACTGGAAGGTATTTGTAAAAAATAACAGACGAAAGATTTTTATTATTATATTCACAACTGTAAATAGGTAAAAATGTTTGCTAACTATACAATAATTTGATTAATTCTGATACAACTTTTACATTAATACTATTACCTAATACCATATACTTCTTCTTATCACTAACAGAAGTAGGAAAACTGTAAGTATCAGGAAAACTCATAAGTCTACACACCTCTTTAGGTGTAAAGAACCTCAAGCCTAAGTTTTTCAATAACTGGCCCTTAACTGCAGTATCCGTGAGCTGGTTTGCCTGTAGATATACTTTTTCCACCTCCTCCTCAGTCTTATCAGTAAAAATACTTCCTGTACCCTCTATGAATCTGCCATAAGCTTTAGTGAAACAACATGACCTCTTTGAATGCTTGTAGCATATGTCAATGATGTTACAATACTTTTGCAAAATAGAGTCCGACAAGTAAAATGTTTCATTTACATCATCATCGAGAATGGTCGATATTGGAAAGCAATCTGCTGCTTCAATCTCAACTGGCAAAGAATGTTTCTGTAACAAAAACACAAGATACATTTTGAAACAGCTCCTAAAACATATACAGTGAAAGTCTCCTACAGCGACATCTCCTTTAAACGGACAGTTTCTCATGGTCCCGACCAACTCTCATATAATTTGCATTGTATTAACTCTCTCTTTCTGAACAGACGCGGACACGAGAAAATATTCTCCTAACCGGACAAAAAGCAAAATAAAAAGAAACGCCTTGTCTTATTTTTTCTGTTGAGAGTATCGCTATTGCATTTCTCGATTAAACCGGGGGTTCACCGACTTTAAAATTTCAGTACAAACGCAGCCTATGTGGTGCATTTCCAGCGTAAATTAGGAACTTTCCCGAGTTGATCGGGAATTATGAAGAGTTCTAAAACTCATTACCGAAGTCTAATACTCAAACACGTGCTAGTAAAAATTGAAACTGCTGGCACAGCTTTTGAGGTAATAAAGAAACAGTGCAAAATTGCATCTGGAAATCAGGATTTAAGCATAAAGGTATGCCAAGTGAAGACCAGTTAAATGAGGCCGATACACCTGACCCAGAAGATGACTTATCACTTAATGTACTTTCAGATATCCTCAAAAATAAAAATATATTGAAATTGACTGATAAAAGGACCTTTATGATTTTTTGAACCTAGATTAAATATTCCAAATTATGGTAAAGCTATGACCCTGACCAAGCAACTCAAAATTTTTTTCGAAAATCAAGGAGGGAAGATACACCTTTGGAGGTTCTTTCTAAATAAGAGAACGACTTCAGACGCCATTTTGAAGAAAAAGAAGAAACAATCGTCAATAATAAATGTTTGCGTCCTTAAAGTGACTTTTTATTTCATTGTTTTGTGTCATTACATATATGTACAGTAGCGGACAAAAGTTTGGAAACATTCTTTGTAATTTTTAAAAAGTGAGCTAATTTTCTATTCTTTATTATTAATGACTATTTTTTTCTAATGTAGTTTGCTTACAGTCTTGAGGATACAAATGACAATTTCTTTGCTGTGGTACTACAGACTAGCATTGAAATACTTTCAAATTATTTTACGACCAAAAATGAGACGACAAAAGTATGGAAACATATTTTGTATTACAAAATTAAATGCAATAACTCTACAAAAAGATTTGAAAAATACTGTTTAGCTAATATTTGGTAGCATAGCCTTTATTTAGCATTCAACACTGCCCGACATCTGCTCCTCTGATAGAGCTGGATCAAAAACAGTAATAACACTTTTAAGGAACTTCATTAACGTTGCTAGATTATATAGGCAAAAAAATATAATTTTTGCTTTTTTAAAAAACATGTTTCTTTTCAACCCTCTGAATCTGCTGCTCATAGAAGACACCAGTTTTTTACAGATGTCTCTTGGAATATTTTGCCATATATTTTTTACATAATCAAATAAATCGTTCCTATTTTTTTAAGTTTTTCTTGACAGTTGTCTTTTAACATGCTCCCAGAGATGTTTTATAGGGTTTAACATTTTTTTGTCTTAATCAGTCTTTTACGAATTTTAAGGTATGCTTGTGGTCATTATCTTGCTGGAATGTCCATCATAAAGGCATTTCTTCTTCAGCAAAGGAAGCATGTATTTACTAAGATTATCTTTGTGAAATTTTTGATCCACTTTCCCAATAATTTTAACAATTGGACCCGTTCCAGAACAAGAAAAACAGCCCCAAACCATGATGTTGCCTCCACCGTGCTTAACTGTTGGCAAATGATACTTTTTATCGAATCTTTTTCGTATTGGACGTCTCACATATGCCGTACCGTCAGATCAAAACAAGTTAAATTTACTTTCATCGCACCATAAACTCTTTCCATTGTTGCTCTGTCCAAGTTAGATGAGTTTTATCAAATTCGAGTCGAGTACGATTTTTTTTAAATAAGAGGCTTTTGCGCTGGACGCTCACCAAAAAGCCCGAAATCCACCAAGGGTCTGTGCACTGTTCTGACAGAAAGATTCTCGGCACACTCTTCTACGATTCTTTTGAAAATCTGTGGCTCTGTATTCTTGATATCGACTAATAATTTTCAAAATCGTCCCTTTGTTAATTTTTAGTCCACCTAAATAATTCAATTACTTCGTCTCTTAAATCTCTTGAAAATCCTTTTACTTTTGCCATTCTCACTGACGTTAATATTACCGCACGCAATATCAGAGTATCGCAAAATGTATAAATACGGCAAAACTCAAATGTTTCCATACTTTTGTCGTTACAAATACTGTGGTATTTAAAAAACGCGTGTTTTTATTTTCAGAGAATTTGAATATTGATAAGATAAACCTTGTATTAGTACGGGAGCCAAAGGTAGACTTTAATATTTATATTAACTGTTCCTTCACAATTTTAGTTTCGGTATATGAAATAGTTCATAATGTTAATATTTGTTTCCAAACTTTTGTCCACTACTGTATATTATACATATATATAATATATATATATATATACATACTTTGTATACATCTAAAGGTAACAAAGCTTTTTTTCTTGAGTTTAAAGTTTTTTGTTTATTTCAAGGACATTTATATACATATACATTTTAAATGTCCCAGTTTCTTTAATATATTCAGTTTTCAGTGTCCGATTGGTGGCTGTCCAAAGGAGATTTCACTGTAGTATGATTGTCTTGCTGATTTAAGTATTTCCATATTTCTCTGACCATTGAAAAAATATATATTCAGGGTGACGCATCGAAAACGAAACAGACGCATTTACTGGTAGCTCAGTTTTTTCTGGGAAAACGCTCAGACCCGTCGATTTTGTTTTCGAGGGGGACACAAGTTTGGCAAAAGATCACGTTAACACGTGCAGCCCCTGGGTGGGGGTGACACCAACCCTAAAATCTTAAATGGAAAGCGGGTTCGAGTGATACCTTATTTTAAAGGTCTTTCAATTCCCTTTATAATGATGTAAAATACATGAGCTTCAATTCAGTTGTTTTGAAGATTTATTGATATAAAGCTTAAAGTAGACTTTAATAGGTACATCAGATTAGTTTGTACTACTTTCAGAAGAAATTTGACTAAAAGAATTTACTTAATAAGTAAATGATTTCCTTCGCTATGCCCATGGCTTGTTTATCATTTTGTTGTTGAAAATAGCTATTGGAGCGTTTTTTTGTGGCAAAAAAGTTATTTCTTGAAGAAAGATAAGGAAATATCTCGTACTTATTTTAAATAGGAATTTAGTACATAGTTTGCGATTGATTTGACCAAACTTTGTTGTTAAAATAACTTGTAACGCTTTATTACATAAATTAACCCTGGTATATTCCACAGCAGAAAGAGTTGAAATTATCGAAATATTTTTCGGAAATAATCAGTGCGCTAATAGAACAGCAGAAATATTTAATGAGCGACATGAGAACAGTAACGTGCATCGAAAATATGTTCTAGAACTTGTAGCTAAATTTCGGGAAACTGGGTCAGTCGCCAATAAAAAACGCAACATTGAAAATCCCATAAGGAACAAAGCAATAGAAGTGGGGGTTTTAGGGCAAGTTTATGTAGATCCTACGTTAAGTACCCGCGAATTGGTGACTGTGTGTGTTAGTCGACGTACTATCCAACGGATTCTAAAGGCGCATAGTTTTCATCCGTATAAAATTCAGCTGGTACAAAAACTTAATGAAGACGATTTTGATCGGCGATTACAATTTTGTGAAGATATGAGTGAACGAATTATAAACGATGAACATTTTCTATTCAACACTTGCTTTTCCGACTAATGTTCCTTTTTTTTAAATGGCGTAGTAATTCGTCATAACTGCCGATATTGGTCCAATTCTAATCCCAGAATTTATCATGAGGTTCATACACAGCAGCTACAAAAATTAAATGTTTGGGCTGGCACTTTTGGCGATCATTTAGTTGGCCCTTTTTTCTTACCTGGAAATTTGACGGGTGAAATGTATTTGGAATTACTGGAAGACGCAATAGATCCTGCATTAACAGCCATAATTGAAAATCAGAGTGATCGGTGGTACATTGCGAATAAGTTGATGTTCCAACAGGATGGTGCCCCACCACATTACGCATTAGGTGTTCGACAATATTTAGATCAGACGTTTCCAGATCGATAGAGTGGTAGAAGAGGTGCCATTGAATGGCCCGCAAGATCGCCAGATTTATCACCTTTGGATTTCTTTATGTGGGATCATTTAAAAAGCAAAATCTATGCTACTTAGCCAACATCATTAGAAGACCTGCGACAAAGAACTGTGAATGAGTGCCTTCAAATTACTCCTCAAATATTGCAAAATGTGCGGCAATGTTTTGACTAAAATCTTTATTATTGCATGGAGAGTCATGGTGGCCATTTTCAACATTTACTTGCCTAACGGGTCAGTTCATTCTTCGTTTTTAAATTACTTTGCTGCCAAATGTATTAGTTTTATTTAGGCTTTAAATCAATGAATCTTCAAAACTACATTAATTTTATATCATTATAAAGGGAATTGAAAGACCTTTAAAATAAGGTATCACTCGACCCCCCTTTCAATTTAAGATTTTGGGTGTGGTGTCACCTCCGCTTAGGGAGCTGCAAGTGCTAACGTGATTTTTTGACAAACTTGTGTCCCTCTCGAAAACAAAATCGACGGGTCTGAGCGTTTTTCCAAAAAAAACGGAGCTGCCAGTAAATGCGTCTGTTTCGTTTTCGATACGCCACCATGCATAAACATATGTAGCAAGAAAAATGTTACTTATTTATCAGCCACCTATGTGGCCTTTTTCAAGTACAAGTGTAATGAGTTTTTATTGTAATTTGTTACACTTGTAGTTTGGAAAAGAACACCTATGTTATCAAACATCAGTATTTTTTATCTTTCTGCATGTGTGATTCTATTTAATGGTTCATTCAGCAAAACTTACCATATCAGTTATTTTAAAACTAAACTGTTCTGGCAACTTCTTTGCCAGACAATAATACCGAAGCCTTGAATTGGGAATGCCAAATTGTTGTGGTGTTAACAAGAACTCCTGGAATGTGTAACCATTCTCATTTAAAGTATCAACAAGTATGTTTCTCATTGTAGATGTCTCAAATCCTTTGACATTCTCTATCAGAATATTTCTGATATCAAGGTCCTTTAACAAACTTAAAACATGTAGAAAGGAGGCAGTTCGTTTGTCATTTACATCATTTTGCAAACCATTTCTTGTAAAGGGCTGGCATGGAGGAGACATCAAAATTGTGTTAACATTCAGCTTATTGACAAACTCTGCTGTTAAACCTTCTATGTTGGCATTTAGTAGATTAGCCTCTGGAAAGTTGTGCTTGTAAATTTCGATAGCTATAGTATTTATTTCTAAAGCTGCGATAATTCTTCCATCGACACCACTTTCTGGAAAGTTTGACATAATTAAATTTACATATATAATAATCCTCATAAGGTCCCCACGCCCCCATAATGTATATTATGCTAAAATTTAGGTTACCCTTTAAGGCTAACTGCATGCCGCCAATTCCACTATAGAGTTCTAAAACGTTCATTATTCAAATATGATCTAGAAATCCAAAAACAGTTTTATTTTCCAAAACACATACGGACAAATACTTTATACAATTTGAATTTGAATAAACATAAACAAAGCATATCCAGAGCATATCATGTGGAACGTGGAACCCCCTGGATCAAAATATGTCATTATCATCTGTCATCACATGATTGTCATGTATGTCAGTATGTCATAGATCGAAATATTCTCCTTAAGCCGGTCCCACACGATGTGGCGAATGCCTTACAAATGTGGTCACATGGCCATTCGCCACATCGTGTGGGAAAGCGCTGACGGATTGCATGTGTCCAACGTTCGCCACATGGCACGTTCTGGCTCTTGTCGGTAAATTTGACCCGCGTCAAAAAGCGTTATAACGTTGGAAGCTTGGTTCGCTATGCTTCTACACGAGATGTCACGTGTTTGATGGTTGTAGGTTAGAACCAGTAGCGGCGAACAACATTATTTACTTGTTTGCTGTGATTGTGGTGAAGTAGTGGTATGTGGGAAGCATTTGAATACCTACCTATTCATAATGATGTATGTTCCATAACTAACTTTTGATGAGAATGAATAAAATTGGTATATATAGACATACAAAGCATTGGCTGCCATAACACTTTTTTCATATTGCTAATATTTTGTACGTTTTGCAGGTGAGTTATGGCTGGCCTAAGGATATGTATTTTAGTAAATTATAAATTATCAAGTCTTGCAGTTGTTCCATTATAATGTTCCGTGTAAAGTGAGGCATTTGTGTTGTGCTACAAAACACAACAAGAACTAGGAAGTAAATTATCCATATTTTCATATAATACAATTTTTGTATCATTGTCAAAAAGATGCTTACAGTATGTGATTTTTTTGAAAATAAATGTATTTTGTGCATCATATATTATTATTCTGAAACTTGTTCTCAGCAAAGTTGCTGGAAGAGCAGATTCCAAATTATGAACAGTAGAAATCAAGGCACATTCCTGGCATTCTTTATTCCAGGCACATAACACATAAGACTGAAGGAGTGGGAGCTGCACGTTAAATAACGGCAACACCGTTGACGTTGTGTGAGATGGTTGCGCCACCTACTTGCCTGGAGATCTGGAGGAACTATTGAAGGAATTCAAAGAATGCGCCGGGAGATTAGGAATGCTACGAATGTTCCGAGGATTTAGCTTGTTTACAATTTAAAATCTGCTGAAAGTGATATTTCCCATATTTAAGAAATATTTTATGAGCATAGACGCATAAAATATCCTGAATAAAGGAAATACCTGATTCAGCAGTTTTGCTGATAACCAATTTTGGGATAATAAAAAATAAATGTGCAATTAAATAGAATATTTATTAAATAGTTAAATATATGAATAATAATAAGTAATAATTTATCATCACAGTACATTGTCAATATATAAAGGTATTTTTATACATCCGGAGCTTTCTCTATATTATTAAGTGAAAAAGTGATGTTTCAAAAAATTACAAATTATACATTAGTAGCATAAAAAACGATAAAAAGGGACCCTCAGTAATCAAAGTGTTTAGCAAGCACTACCTATTGTTCATCCATCATGAGGTATATTTATCACTGAAATGTAAACATTCATACTAAAACAACAAAAAATAAATCTCGGTAGTTAAATAAATAACTGAAATAAAAATATAATCTGAGAAAAAAGATTATCTTTTATAGTGTAAAAATGAGGAAAATTGTCTTCAAAGAAGGAATCAAAGTTAAAAATGAACAAGACATTCCTCATACCTAAAACCAAAAGCTCCTCATCGCTTTAAAATTAGAGGGAGTAACAAAATAAATAATTATTCTTCGTCCAACTGCTCCCTCCCAAGGATGCTGCAACTATGAAACAAAAAAAATATTGTTTAATAATAATATCACAGTAGTATTTGGTTACTGAAAGTAAATAGAAAATTCAATGAATGAAGGGTGCTGGACTACATAAAAAAGCATTACCTGACTTTAGCTGTCTTGAATTTCTTATTTGTTGATATATGACTATTAGTAGTCTAACCACCCCTTTTCAAAGAATTTCTCTTTACATATTTGTAAATTCCCAACCGAGCAGTTTCTTCAATTATACCGTTTGCCACATCATGCTGCTGACGAAAGCTGTAATTTTGAAGGATGCAGGAATACTTCTGTTTAAATTTAGCTTCCAGTTGGTCTTCTGTACCATGCTGCTCTAAAAATGCATATATCCAAAAGACCAATCAGGTTAATTAAATCTTCAATTGCATACTTCAATCGTGTTTCCTCATCATGCTCTTTAAACGTCTCAAATAGATGTTTTTCAGTGACAACCACAGCAAATAACATTGCACAGGATTCACAATTACTATCAATTTTGAGTCTGTCCAAAATGTACCCAGCCACATAACCATTTGAAGGATTCCATTCAACAGAACTGTCCATTATTTCCATGTCAGAGCCACTTAGAATCTCAGGGTTTAAATCAAGCACTGTATTATTACTTTGGTCATATTTATCCAAAAAGTCACTGAAATCGACCAAAGTATCACAAAAATCGATTTCACAATTACCTTTAGAAAAAGGTGTGCTGAAATTATTAATAATTACTGTTTTTAAGGCAGCAACAACTGATGACTGGTGGGATTTGAATTGAAGATACCATGCTGTCTTACTTGACCAAATAAATTTTCCAGGGAATCTTGATTTAAATTTCTCAAACAAAGATATTTCAAGTCCTTCTCCTTGAGATCCCTCCATAGTGACATAACAGATCTAATTGATATTTGGCAGCCTTCAACAAATTTGAAATAGTTTGATTTGTCAACCCCAGCGACAATGAAAATTGATTTTAATTTGGATAGCCTTGAGCAAACATTCCGGTGGACTTTATATAGATAATTGATTCCTTAGGGCTCAATTCCTTCTTTGAGGTACCAGACCTTGTTAATATGCGAGAGCCCTTCTCTAACAAAAAAATTTATCTAAATAATTAGATTCTGTTCTAGGGCCACTTCCACCGATTTCAATGTTTTGATCTTCCAGAATAACACTGGAATTTTCATTCTGTTCAGAAGGGGCTGGATTTGTGGTAGCCTCTCCAGAAGGAGGGTCAATGAATAAAACTCTAGATACTGAACTGGGACCTGGTTTATTAGGATGACTATTATTTGAATTTGAAACTGTATTGGAGGACACTGGTATGGTAAGATATCTGAGACGTGAAGGATCTTGCGGATTATTACGATCAAACATTGAAAAATGATCTTCACAAACATAATAATTGGAAATTTTACGAGTGGGAGATATCTTACAAGCCGCTTTCCATGCAGCAACAGTTTTTTCATCTTTTGGAAAACGATGGAATACTTTATTTTTGTATCTACAAGCAGATTTCCGAACAATGTGGAAATAGGAATTTTTGCAAGAAGGATATTTGCATTAGTACTTTAAAATAACGATGTACGAAGAGGCAACCCCAATTACAGAAATGACTGATTTACAAAAGAAAAACAAGTTTATTGAAGTATGCAACCTTAAGTATTCTTGCACACAATCACAAGTATTTTACATTGAAAAATATAGGACAAAGGTTATTAGTACTATTATTATATGAAGATTATGAACGATAATTTCTCGATTGGTGTATTGGGGGACACTGGTATGGTAAGATATCTGAGACGTGAAGGATCTTGCGGATTATTACGATCAAACATTGAAAAATGATCTTCACAAACATAATAATTGGAAATTTTACGAGTGGGAGATATCTTACAAGCCGCCTTCCATGCAGCAACAGTTTTTTCATCTTTTGGAAAACGATGGAATACTTTATTTTTGTATCTACAAGCAGATTTCCGAACAATGTGGAAATAGGAATTTTTGCAAGAAGGATATTTGCATTAGTGCTTTAAAATAACGATGTACGAAGAGGCAACCCCAATTCCAGAAATGACTAATTTACAAAAGAAAAACAAGTTTATTGAAGTATGCAGCCTTAAGTATTCCTGCACACAATCACAAGTATTTTACATTGAAAAATATATGACAAAGGTTATTAGTACTATTATTATATGAAGATTATGAACGATAATTTCTCGATTGGTGTATTGGGGGACACTGGTATGGTAAGATATCTGAGACGTGAAGGATCTTGCGGATTATTACGATCAAACATTGAAAAACGATCTTCACAAACATAATAATTGGAAACTTTACTAGTGGGAGATATCTTACAAGCCGCCTTCCATGCAGCAATAGTTTTTTCATCTTTTGGAAAACGATGGAATGCTTTATTTTTGTATGTACAAGCAGATTTCCGAACAATGTGGAAATAGGAATTTTTGCAAAATGGATATTTGCTTGAGTAGCGATGTACGAAGAGGCAACCCCAAATCCAGATATGACTGATTTACAAAAGAAAAACAAGCTTATTGAAGTATGCAATCTTAAGTACTCCTGCGCACAATCACAAGTATTTTACATTGAAAAATATATGACAAAGGATATTAGTACTATTATTATATGAAGATTATGAACGATAATTTCTCGATTGGGAATTAAATCAATAATTAAATATTTAATGTGTAGCTTAATCGAATCAGAACACAGATTAAAAACAAAATGGAAGTTCCCAGGGAAAGTCAAACTGTCGTTTGTCAAAAATCAAACCCTGTTGGTAAGAAAGTGTCGTAGATTTTGCCTGGACATTTATGTGTTTTGTGTCTGCAGAGAATGACTTCCTCTACATCTCCAGGCAAGTATGCGGCGCAACCATCTAGCAAACGTCAACGCTGTTGCCATCGTTTAATATGCAGCTCGCACTTCTTATGTGCTTTGTGGGCTTAACCTTGATATTGTGTTCTGTGTCAATGTTAGATTTTAGGTTATATTATTATTTTGATGTGAAAATTTGTATCCTTATCCAACCGATTCACCCACTCACGGTTTCAATTTCCTAATCAAACGTTTTGTAATTTGCGTATAGATTGTAAAAATACACTCATGTTACAGCTTATCAGTGTTTTATCTTGCCAGTAATTAAAAAACCAAGCAGATAATCAGTTACATCTCCATAGTATCTCTAGTTTAAAATGGAAATGAGGACCACAGCTTTGATTTTCCTAGCGTTCGTGGCATATGCCCAAAGTGCTGACAACCAAATCGTTAGAGCAAGGTTGGAGGTAAGTTGAATGGTTAAATCAGTCACTTAAATCAATACATAATCGCTATTTTCAGAGCTGCCCTGGCTGCTCCCTAAACAGGCTGCCAGAAGTGCGAGCTTTTGTATATGAAGATATCCCTAAATACGAGAATGTAGAGTGGAAGAAGATCTCTGGAGCCCCTCCAGAGTTGATATTCTTGAATGATGCAGATGAAGAAATGGAAAGATACTTTTTGGATAGGTTGAACAGAGATGAATGCAATAAATTGCTACAAAGCAAGGGCTTCAAGCACAAAGAAGACACCAAAGAACTATAGACAGTCTTTGAATTTTTGCTTGCATGTACTTAATATAGATATTTTGTACCTTTTTGGTTATTCCATCCAATATACCAATAGTTCTTAATCTTTGTTTGATTGGATTAAACCATTATCATTGATCCCTCTAATAAGAACATAATTAAAGGATGGAAGATCAACATGTTGGTCATAAAATGAATTATCCACAACTCTTTGTTTTTTCAATCAGAATACAAAACATGACATGTTACATTGCTCTGTTGTAACAGAGGCAAAAATCTCAGCGCCTACACTGACTAATCATGATGTGGATATATTCAACACACTAAATAAACTCAAATTAAATTACCGATATTTGTTAATGCACCAAACCGTCCCCCAAATTTATTTGCTGCCTTTATGGCTCTCCTTTGGACCATATTTGGGATGACCTACTCGAATACCTCGCCTGTCAAGATCAAATTCCTGATCACCAATTACCCAGCTTCAGAGGTAGTTCTCTTCGGTGATTTAAATGCCCATAATGAGCTTTGGTTGGATTCAAAGAAGACCAATGCAGCAGATCATGCAAAACTTGGCTTTGCAAACATGCCGACTGGGAGGGGTTGAGAGATTTCTTCTCCACCTTTCCTTTGAGAGGTGGTTGTTTCGCTGACGCGGATGCGTCGGCTGTCTGTTCATTGATAACCGAAATTATCCACGTTGGGATGGAGGAATACATCCCTCATATCGTGAAAGTGCCTAAACCAGGGTTCAGCGGTTGGTTGAACGAATCGTGCGGCACTGCTCGGCAGCACAAGATCAAGGCACACAGAACCTTCTTGCAAAACCCCACTGACGTCGAGTTCAGAAATAAATATAACGAAACGGTTCGCAATGCCAAAGACCAGCATGATATAAAAGTTTTGTCAGGAAGCTTTTCCCAGTTCTACTAAAAGGTAGTCCAAAAATCGGAATAACAAAATTCCTTTGTGATCCTCATAGCAGCCACGGTGTACTGGAATTTCGGCTTCTGCTTCGGTATATAAAAAAAGTAAGGCACCTGAAAAACGGATCCGAGTTCTTCGAAAAATGTCGATATCTTTAGAAGTCAGAATACCAAAGGCTTTTTCGCGAATGCCCCTTCTACATCTACTGGTAACTCTGCATTATTTACCTCATAGAAGTCCTAAGATATTTTGAATACTTCTAATTTCGAAAAGTTTTCTGCTTTTGCAGCTGTAATCTAGAGGGTTATAAATCGGAAGCATACTACTATAACTACTAGCAGTACAATCTAAGGTTGTCTTCTGTAAAGATTTTTGCAAACAACTTGATACAGCCTATATTAAAGGCGTGACCAACGTCCAAAAGGACCAGTTATACTTCTTAGTCTGTGCCATAACTCTATTTGAATTTCGCTTTTTGCTGGATTTTTCCATTACGAACAATAATCATATCACTTGTTCCTCGATACAGTATCGCCTTTTGTGTTCTCAAAAGTGGAACTTTCCAAGAGGACCGGTGTACCTTGAACTCCTGCTGACGTACAGTATCACACCAGTTGGTAAACTTAGAACCTGGCTTAGAAAAGACATTATAGCAAATCTGAAATAAGCAACTAAAAATTTGCAAAAACTATTAGTCGATCTGAATATCTTATTATTATGTATCCATCGAAGAAAGAGACCAAACCTAAACATATTCACGTATACTGCATGTGATCGCGATCCAGAACCCCGAGCACGTTACAGGGCCGTACTAAGAATAAATGATTTGTGGTTTTACGACACGATCAATAAGTATGCAAAATTATTGCGGGCATGTATAGCGTCCAAACATAAAGCTTGGAATTAATATTTTTTTTAATTTAACTGCCATGACCAAAAAAATAACTGCACAATTCCATGAGAAGGAGGGCGGAACCAAGCATACTAAGTGAAGGAGGCCATTTTCAACAATTTTGTAGTCATTTCGTTGGTTTTAGTGTTATGTTTATATTATCAGTTGTTGTTGTTCATTATTCCTAATGTGTTTAATTTTTTCAATTAAATTACCTAATAATTTTGCAAGTTGGACAATAGAACGGTTTTTATTTTTTTACTCAAGAATGACGCATCGAAGGAAAACAATTCAAGAGAGATCATTTGTTTTAAATTGAACGGGGAATTCAAAAATAATTTTTATTTGGCAGAAAACCATTGGCGTACCATTTTTTTCTTAAAAAATATCGAAGTCAATACCCGTACGCACGCCACTGTTAAAGCTAAAAATTATTTGTGCATTGAAAAATATGCAAGCGGGTTTGAAAATATTAATTAATTTCCATTTTTTCCCTAAAACTTCAACACCCCGAGTTTTTGTAAGGAAACATTTTTGTATCATACTTTATAAAGCAAACTAACATTAATTTTTCATGTCGATTCACACCGTTAAATATTAGCATATCATTAAGGAACAGCCTGTATATTACGGACACATACATTTTAAAAAAGCTAAATCTAAGTAAACTATGAATAATTTTATACACTAACGGATAATAACACTAAGCAAAACTTGTAATATCTCATCTTAATATTAACATAAAATTAACATCAATATTAACCCCTTAATAGACTTTTACATTAAAGAAACTGCTTAAAATGGATTCTCGAACGCAATGAACGCATAAGGTGGTTATTCTTTTTAAATCATTTAAAACAATTATGGATTGCCTTTTGCCAAGTTTTGAAATGCCGCATCGGTGGCACCCATATAAACTTCAACTAGCGTAAGAATTGACATCGCAGAACCATCATCTACGCCGTGCGTTTGCCGAAAGAATGTTGGAGCGCTTTTCAAGTTTTCTTTCCCGATGAAGCTCATTTTCATTCGAGTGGATTTGTCAGCAAACAATTCCCAGTATTGGGCCGCAGAAAATCCCAAATTAAAACACCAACGACCTTTGCATTCTCGCTATGTTACAGTCTGGATGGCCATGTCGCCTCAAGTAATCATCGAACCCTATTTTCTTCGAAAAGGAGCAAGGCCAGACCGTAAATTCTAATCGCTACCGAGCAATGCTACGCAACCTTTTCTTTCCACAACTGCATAATTTTGAAGCCAACCATAGCAGGACCTGGTTTCAACAAGATGGCGCGGCTCTCGTTCATTTCCGAGGAGAGGTCAGCTATCACACGAGCGATGTTTAAAGCGAGGTTTCACGAATTCGAGGAGTGCGTTCGTCTCGATCCCTCACATCTCCATGTTATTTTTAGAAAATGTGTCTACTTTATTAAAAATATAAGTTGTGTAGTTTTTTGTATGATTTTCTTTTTAAATACGCTCAACTTAATGGCCCACCCTGCACAATACTTACCAAGAGTGTCGAATCCGGACACATTTGGTGAAATTTTGCATTTGTTTTGTTATTTTTCAGAATACATGTAATGCAGATATTTTATTTTTGTAAGGTTTACAAAAAATTATCAAAGGAGAAAAAATATACAGGGTGTCCCATTAAAAAAAATTAAGTTAGTTTGATACCTAAAAATTGGTATCTCATAGAAAAAATCTGACTACGCCACTGGATTCTAAGTAAGAAAAATGTACAAAATCCATAAGCTTTGCGATATATTAATGAATAACGGAGGTACGAGGGGGTCTGAAAATACGATATTTTCAATTTCGCCCAGGTATGTGAGCAACGAAGCGAGCTATGAACATTTTTGTTTTCTTTCTTTTCACGAAAAAGTAGCAAAATATTGAGAAAACCAATATTCTATCTTTACTAGTAAGTGAAATACCCCGTAATATCATCGAAAGTGGGACACCCTGTACATCACGAAAAATCATGTCACTCATTTCCGTCAGTCTGTGTGTCTGTCTGTATGTCCGCTAATCCTTTATTTTGATAAAATTTTCACATTCCAAGGACGAAAAAGTTTTGTAGTTTTTCAAAATCTGTTCAACGAAAAAAATTGCTCAAACTTTTTTGGCGCTTAGCTTTTATAGGGGTCAAAAACTAGGGGTTAGCGATTGCAGATGGTGGGGAAGCTATACGAGGAGGTACCCAAAAATAACCGGAATAGCATTGCAGTGGGCGGAGCTTGTGTAGTACACATTTCTGCCCCTAGAGGCGTACAGCGGAACTCATTACCAGTTCAGTGCCATTTTTGCTAGAGCTGTTTCGTGCTTGTTTCGTTTTTTCTGCGATAACAAGCTTCAGTGAGCAACGTGCAGCTGCGAAATTTTGCTCTCTAACTGGTAAAAATGCTGCTGAAACTGTCTTAATGTTGAAAATAGCTTACAAAGATGGTGCTATGGGAAAAACTCAGATGTACGAGTGGTTTGCTCGATTTAAAAATGGCGACATGTCGATTGATGACACACCTCGCTCTGGGCGTCCAATGTTGAAAAAATTCGAGAGCTTGTGCTATTTGGAGGTTTTAAGACGATTGCGAAACAGTGTTCTGCAAAAAAGACCCGATTTGTGGCAGACAGGAGACTGGTTCTCCACCACGATAATGCACCTGCGCACACAGCAATCTCTGTTCGACAGTTTCTGGCGAAAATGGCATAGCTCCGCTGCCGCATGCACCTTATTCGACTGACCTTTTTCTTATTTCCACAGATGAAAAGGGGCATGACAGGACGCCGCTTTGGCGACATTGAAGAGGTCCAAAAAAGAATGGAAGCACCGGTAGGACAAATGTAGGTATTAGTTGTAGTGGACAGTATTTTGGAGGAGATAATAATAATAATAGACGTCTTTATTTATCCACAATTACATTGTAGTATAGCCAAATGTCAGACTTATATGGCGAGGTTTAGCATGCTGCTACTCTTACACTTAACCATATAGTCTCTAGCAGATGTTCAAAAGAATACACTATCCACAAACAGATTTGGTTCATTACATCGAAAGTAAAATTTAAAAAAAAAGAGAAAAAGTCATACTTTCCAAACCCAAATGCACCAAAAAATTATTAATCTGAATTAAAGATGGAATAAAAAAGAAATGAATGATTACGTAAATTATATGTTTGGAGGGTTGAGTAATAATGTTTTAACTTTTTGTCGAAAGACAGGTAATGAAAATTCTTTATATACTTTAGGAAGGTCATTATAAATAATAGCAACATTGTAAGAAAAACTGCGTTTAAAAAGTGTAGACGTATGCAGGGGTATTCTAATATTATTTTCTCTGAGAGTTCTACAGTGAACATCATTATTAAATGAAATTTTTTCCTTCAAGTAATAAGGTTTAGACGTGAGCAGCAATTTGTGAACAAAAACTGAATAGTGATACTTGACCCTGTCATTAATTTTTAACCAGTTTAGAACGGGATATTTCGCCGATACATGATCAAATTTACGCAAGCCAAAAATGAATCGTATACAATTGTTTTGAATAACTTGAATAACGTTTTTAATGAAATTGTCTAAACAAGTATAGTATACGATATTACAATAATTTAGTATAGATATGACCAATGCTTCACATAGTTTTTTACGCATCTTAAAATTTAGTAAATACCTGTTTGCTATAAGAGTGCGCAGCCGTAGGTAGGTTTTCTGAGATATACTTTTAACATGTTCAATAAACCTTAACTTTGTATCAAAAACAACACCAAGAATTTTTGCAGAATCAGAAAATTGCAAGATTTGGTTATTTATCTGAATGTTCAAGAGCTGTGTTACATTGTATGTTTTTCTTTGTGCGCAAAATAATAACATTTTAGATTTTTGTGGATTAATAAGTAGATTGTGATCTAAAGAGTATTTAATTAATTTATTAACATCGTTTTGTAAAATTTGAGTAGTATTATTGACATTATCTGGGTTAAAATAATGAAGCAATTGCGTATCGTCTGCAAATGACTGAACATGAGAATTATCAATACTTTTGCTTAAGTCGAACGTGTATATGAGGAACAGAAGCGGTCCCAATACAAAGCCCTGAGGTACGCCTGAGGGAATTATTGTCACTTGATACATTTCTTGATTGAGAAAAACACACTGAGTACTTTGATGAAGGTAACTGTCGAAAAATGAAAGGGATACACTGTCAAGACCTATGTAATTTAATTTCGCAAGTAATAATTTATGATTGATGCTGTCAAAGGCTTTCGAATAGTCTATAGAGATTAAGGCTAGTGCCATTTTCTTATCTAAGGCACTTAAAATATTGTCTTGCAGCTTAAGTAGGGCAGATGTTGTACTATAATTTTTTCTAAATCCGGATTGAGTGTCGGGAAGTATAAAGAATTTTTCTAGGTAAGCGGTCAATTGGAACTTTATAATTTTCTCTAAAATTTTGGATAAAATTGGTAATAAACTGATAGGTCTGAGATCATTATACTCAGTGGGTTTCATTTTTTTAGGAATTGGAATAATTAGAGCTTGTTTCCATGTGTTTGGAAAGTAGCCTTTTTCCAAACAGTCGTTAAAGATGTGGACGATGTGATGGAGAATAACTGACAGGCAAAGCTGGATCGTTGACAGAGATATACCATCAATTCCCTACGTATCAGATTTTAGGCTCCCTATTGCCTGTAATACGTCATTTGAACTAATCTTATTCAATAAAAAAATATATTCAGAGCTTAATTTATTTTTGAAATAGTTTTCGCAAACTAGTGAATCAACAGGTTTATAGCTATAAACAGACATAAAATAATCATTAATTTTGGTAGGGTCATTAAAACTTGCCGGAAAGGTTGGTTTACTACGAAAATTTATATCAAGTTGTTTGAAAGACTTCCACAATTTTTTTGAATCATTTTCATTTGCCAAATTTTCGATATATGTCTTTTTGTCCCTCCTGATCATGTTAAGAGCACGGTTTCTAAGCAGATAAGGTTACTTTGTGAAAAAGTTGAAAATAAATAGCTTTTAAAAAATAATTCCGGTTATTTTTGGGAGCCCCCTCGATCTCTATGTTTTGAAGTCGCGAACTTGTGCCTTTACGAACTGATGACAACGAGTAGTAGGAAGTACAGAGTCAACTCACTTGACCACATTCTTTCTCACCGCTTAATTTTCGATTTCGCCACCCGCGATCACCAGCGTAAGGGCTGTGATTTTGGGACACCTTATATGTCATAAAACAAAAGACGGGTCAAGAGGTTACGTGTGGTAATACCGATTTGGTGTATAAATAACAAATTGTGAAACTGACGATAACCGGGCGTCATCTCGGAATAACACAATATACAAATAACGTTAATCTCGAGAAGAAGACATACGTATCAACGTGGTATCGACGTAGGAGGTAGTAGTTGTGAAAAAAATTACAAATGGGCTGAACTCCTAGAATCCTAAGAAATATTCCACAAAAAAATAATAAACCTGGAAAAAATTGTAATTTTGCTTAGTCGTTTGAAGAAAAGTTTGAAAATGTGGAAGACTGATCGGATTCTGTTGAAAACTTTAGGGCGAAGGTCCTACGTAAGTTGTCTTTTTACATCTATTGATTTTCTACCATAATTATTACTGATGTTTATAGAATTCAATCAGACGCTAGAATTAAATAATTCGCGGCAAATTTATCAGATTTTGAAAAATGTATAGCATGAATCGCGTTATAAAATACAAAGTTACCAGATCGCGTCCAACTATAATAAAAATCTGTAAAAATTCTCCAACAAGGGATGGAAGCGTCCTTTTTATTAAGAAATTGTGCAGTGTTAAAAACAAGATACCACTGATCATTAAAATAGTTGAAGAACTTAAACATATGAAATACTTTTCTAACAAGTTTACCTACCTATAAAAAACAGTTCTTATGTAAGCGACCACTAATGGAACTATCTTGAAACGAGGCTGACAGTTTTCCTTACATTCATCAACTATACCGAGTTTCCGAAAAATTTTAGCCTATTCTTCTATTAATCATATTGCTTGAATACTTGCTAGAATAATACATTTCAAAATAATTTGAATTTTTTATTTTATTATTTATTCAATTATTAATTTGGTGTCAGTGAAAGACCTTCTATTACACTGGACAACAAATTTTAGTTTTTTAATTGTATCTTGTGGGAAAAGTACACTTCTTTGTTAATTTTGGGGCGCTGAATCTAAAAATGACAATGAAATAAAAAAATTAGTTGCGGTTTAGAAAAAAAACTTTTTATTGTTAAGGATATATTAAAAAAAGTAACAAGATTCATATACTTATAAGAATCACTATATGCGCTGTCTTTTTGCTGTTCTTTTATGGATCGTTTCTGGAGCATCTCTACCAAGAGTCCAACAGTAGTCTGCAAGCATGGAAGGATTCCAATTTCCCTGGTACCTTTTTTCCATTGTTGAAATATCCTGATGAAAACGTTCGCCGTGCTCATCACTTACGGCTCCGCAATTGTCAGGAAAAAAGTCCAGGTGTGAGTGTAGGAAATGTATCTTAAGAGACATATCTTTTGATACGATGACACCATATTTTTGACAAGGGTTTTATAGTTGTCAGCTTTTCTATTCCCCAAGAAATTAGTGACTATCAGACGGAAATCATTACAAGCAGTTTTTTCAATACCTGTAAAAGTTTGTTCAAACTGTGTATCTTTCAAAATATTTCGAATCTGTGGCCCAACAAAAATACCTTCTCTAACCTTTGCCTCATTTAGTCTTGGAAATTTCTGACGCAGCTATTAAAAAGCTGACCCATCTCTATCTAATGCCTTGACAAAGCCCAATTTGATATGCAGTGATGGTAATAAATTTTTTTTCGAATCTACTAATGGCATATGCTGTACATTTTTTTGACCTGGCTCTAGGAATTGACGAACAGGCCAGTTTTGTTATGAAGTGCCTTTGCCCGACTGTCCCATTCACACAAAAAACAACAAAACTTTGTGTAGCCTAACTGCAGCCCAAGTAAAAGTGCAACAACTTTCAAATCGCCACAAATATGCCATTGGTGCTCATCGTATTTTATGCATGTCAATAGGTACTTCATATTGTCATATGATTCTTTCATGTGAACTGCATACCCTACAGGAAGAGATGGTAAAATATTTCCAATATGCAATAACACTGCCTTTAAACTCAATGTTGAACTGTCTATAAACAATCTCCATTCTTCTGGGTTATAGTTTATATTTAAAGCCGCCAGTAAGCCGTTAATATTACTGCAGAAAACCAAGTTATTCTCCATATTGAAAAATGGTTCTAAGTCTTTGTGGCGTTTACGAAAAACACATACCGAAACATCGTCTTCTAACAAGTTCCACTGCTGCAGTCTTGATCCAAGTAACTCTGCCTTACATTTTGGAAGTTCTAAATCTCTTACAAGATCATTTAATTCTGACTGTGTTATTTTGTGCGGTTGGTGGCATGACGTGCTCGGTATAAAATCAGGATCTCTTGACGTTGATGGCATATCTTCTTCCTGACTAATCACTCGATCGCCATGATCTGATTCGTTTTCTGATTCGCAAGTGTAGGATTCTGGGGCTTTTGGAATAGGATTTTCGTCACTGTGAGGCACAGGTCTCATCGCAGATGGTATGTTTGGGTAGTTAATAACCGATTTTTTTTTCTTGAACATACCTGTGGCTTGTCCAACACAAGGTACCATGCAAAAGTAACAATCATTAACATGATTTGTAAGCTCTCTCCAAACCATTGCGACAGCAAAGCGCATATACCGTTTTTTGCCATTTAACCAGCTCCTCAGACTTGAAGCACATGTATTACAGCAGATGTGGGGTGCCCACTGTTTGTCTTGATCACCTAGTTTACAACCGAAATAAAGCTGATACGCCTTTGTTATTAGTGGAGTAATAGACCGTCTCTGAGACGCAAAAGTCACATCACCACACACGTAACAAGACTGATCTGGATTGTTTACACACTTTCGAGACATCTTGCATGAACGCTGTCAGCCAACTGAGGAAAAAATGGCTAATATAAAACAATATAATGTACACGTATGTATAACGTAACACAATCATGCCGATTACATCATCTTTCCTTGCCGAATATAAAAATGTAGCACGTGCATTATTGTGAATTACAGTATATTAACACTGTCACAGCAGGAACACATATAATTACCGTATCTCTAAAACTTGAACTAATATTGAAAAAATAAGTTTCATTCCGGTTTTAGCACATTAAAAATAGTAATATTTTGTTGATTTTATTTAGGATATTTTTTGGCTGTTGATCAGTGTCATTAAGAAGCTGCTGATCTGTGATACTATGCACCTGGTAGACATAATTAGTCACACATATTTTCCCTACATGGAATATAAAAATGTAGCACGTGCATTATTGTGAATTACAGTATATTAACACTGTCACAGCAGGAACACATATAATTACCGTATCTCTATAACTTGAACTAATATTGAAAAAATAAGTTTCATTCCGGTTTTAGCACATTAAAAATAGTAATATTTTGTTGATTTTATTTAGGATATTTTTTGGCTGTTGATCAGTGTCATTAAGAAGCTGCTGATCTGTGATACTATGCACCTGGTAGACATAATTAGTCACACATATTTTCCCTACATGGAAACAGAAATATTATAGGTTTGCTTTATATGTTTGATATGCAAGTCCAAGATTCATCGTACCTTAGTGAACCAACCTAATCACGATTCAATTTCACCTTTTGAAACGGCTTGACTCATCCCTTTTCTTTGTGAAACATCTAACGAAAGCGTATGAAGTATAGAGTGAATCTACTTGACGCATTTTTTTTTTGCTTTATGGATCATTATATATATGGCAGAAAATTATAGTTTATATTTATACGATTTCCTTAAATATAGAAATTTAAAAAATAGGATGCAAAGCCGGAAGTAAACATTTCAAACCATAATTTGGGTAACTTCCATCATTCTTGTTATGCTTTTTTACCAGAGAATATAGCCTTAAAGAGTGTTTGTAATACACCAGATTTTTTAAAATGGGATGCACATTAATTAAAGAGATAGGTATTTTTATGTGCATGCAGGGTGTCCAAATTTTGTCTTCATCGTTACTATTAGAGTTGCAGAGAAAAGTTAAATAAAAAAGTTGTAAAAAGCTATGAAGGGCGTTCCATAAATTAGTGGCAATATAAACATGTATCATTCAAATGGGACACCCTGTACTTCTGTTAATTTTTAGAAGCGCCTTTTCTTGGACATTCTGCCTGTGTATGGTTTCGGGTTTTTTTTTTCAGTTTTATTAAGCATTGCCTATACCCAAATCTAGTATTTTCTTAGATTTTCTATGTTTTAAAAGTGAAAACCATAATTTTGGAAAGTTGATTCGTCGGAGAACAGAACATTTTTAAAAAAATCTTCTTGGTCACGTATTTTTTCTTGTGCCCAGCCACAAAATGTCAGCCTAAATACGTAATCGTTTTTGCTTAGCTCTTGGTGCAATTGTATAGGGTAGGGGTGCATTTTTTGAAGTATATTGTGCACGGATGATTGATTAATGTCTAAGTCTTTTGAAATACGCCAAACTCTTATATGGAAATCTTCAGTTACGCGGACCATAACTTGAAACACACTTTCTTCCTGTAAAAAAATTCATTTCTAAGCGAAACTTTACTACTGAAGTTTACGATGACACGTTTGCCAAAAAATCATGGCCAACCTATATGTTTGCTAATAATTTCGATATTATTATGGTTTTTACCTATAAAGCACGGAATATCTCAAAAATAACTAGGCTTGGGTATAGGGAATTGAATAGAGATATAACATATCGGGTGTTGCATTTCAATTTTTCGAGAAAATTACATCTTTCCGTCTTGACTCACCCTATATGCCTCGGATGGACAATGTATATACATAAGAAACATTGGATATGAATGTCTTCCACTGTTTCCATCACTCAGTATAATAAAAAAGATTTTGATTAAAGTGTGCTTAAGATGCGGTAAGACAAATGTACAATGAGCTTAATGCAAAAGTGGCCATATAGTCCGAAACACTCAGTACAAACCTTCGAAACCATACGTTGGGAGAATGGCCAAGAAAAGGCGCTTCTAAACATCAACAGAAATACGGGGTGTCCCATTTAGAACAATATAAATTTATATTGCCACTAATTTATGAGACAACCTGTGTAGCTAAAATTTGTAGGTTGTAGCCTACAACTTTTATATTTAACTTTTTCTGCAACTCTAATAGTAACGAAGATATTGAGTTTTGACACTAAAGGAGACGGTCGAAGCTGTGAGAAATGTTGAGAAATTGCTTGAAATATGTAAACAGTATGGTAGTTCAAAGTCGACAGTGCAGGACCGAATTAAAGAGAAAAATAGTTAATTTTTAGCTGGTTTGAATGTATTTTTGATAAAAATATCCATATTATATGGACTCAGTTTGAGTGTGTTTAATTTCTTTTCCTTAATGTCTTAATTACAGCTGATTTGAAATTTCTAATCTATCACAAATTTTTAAATACGGTTCTGTCTAAAACTGGCCAATCAAATGCGGTCTGACAATTGGAAACTATCCGGCCAATTAGTAGTACCTTCTGTCCGAGTACTGGCAAAACCCTTTTGTTTTCTTATAAAATTACAGGAATAGCTATAAAGCAATGTATTTGTTGTCGGTGAAAAGATAACAACCTATATGATCACCTCCAAAAGCATTAGTTGTGTTATCTTGAACACAAACTTCGTAATTACACTTTGTGTTCTGCTTTTGTCTAAACTGTCCAACCACCACTGGCACATTCACCCTACCTACACAACTATCTGATAGTTTCAAGGCCTACCTGAAATGATCCAGGTTTAGCAATGTCATTTTATGCATTTTAGAATCGCAAATAGAAATTCTATTTATCTGTGCAAAATTCCAATATGGCGTCCATAAGAAAAACAAAGTTGATGCTGGAGGACAAGAGACGAAACGTCATATTGAAATTCTAATTATACCATTTTCAAGTAGAGAAAATGTGACAATGTTAATGTGTTACTTTGGTCCAATTGAAACGACTTCGTATACCTATCTTGCCCTTTCCAAGACACCAATGGTGAAGGATGAAAGCCAAACAAATATACTGGAGGCTTGATAAGTATCAAGGGGTCATTTTCATCCCTATATTTTGTTGATAAGCTATAAACACATTTAAAAAAGTACACACCCTGTATAAATAAGTAAAAATAAAATAAATTAGCACTTACCATTTTTCCGCCATTTACATATCGCGGTATCTGCGAGGTTTTTCTTCATTCTTCCCGTAATCCAAAGGTGTAAATCACTACAATCACTCACAAGCACTTATTTCACATGTCACTAGCACATTTTCCTAGGTACGACAGAGTTTTCCCTGTGAAAACTCAGAATTTAGCTCTGCCGAAGAGCCCGTGTAAGGAGTCCGCGGTATCTCTGAAGTTTTCCTTCAATCTTCCCGCAATCAAAGGCGCAAACCACTACAAACACTTAATCTACATGCTACGAACACACTTTTCCGGGTACGGCCGAATTTTCCCTTTGAAAACACTGAAAATAACGCTCCCAAAAAGCCGGTTTAGAAGGCACGCGACGACCGTTAAAAACAATTGCAACATTGCATACCTACCAGGCGTCAGACGTTTTTCTAGGATTTGAAGTTGGCCGTGGGCCGAACTCATTTCTGAGAATTCTTCCACACCTGTTTGTATTAGCAAGGGAAATTTGGTTTATTTTAATTATTAATTTCTGTACTATCCCAGGTACCTACTGCAGTTACATAAATATGATGTCAAAAAATACAGATAAATCATTGTGATATTCTTCCTTTGTAAAATATTCTGTTTCAATTTCTAACCAACAGATTCTATATCATAGCAATTAAATAAGGGTCATTCCAAAACGAAATACTGAAATTCGGCCTTACAAACGCTGTCGAGTAGGCTGACTCTGCATCTTACTTGACGTTGAATAAAATGTGTTGCTTGTTAGTTTTCATAGAATTCTGTCATAGTCCAGTCATTATTGGTAACGGTATCTATCGGAATGCTGAATCTGCGCTCAAATCAGATTTTAGTTTAGTTGTAAATATAGCTCTTATAAACCTGTTATGTTGATTAATGAATAATTTTTGATAGTCATAAATACAAGATCAGCGAAAAATAACATTTCTTAAATATCTGCGATGGCTTACTGAATATCAAAAATCTTGCTCTAACGAAATCTTGTAGGACGAATGCGCCACTGACCCGGACACTAAAAGTAGTCGGACAAATGTTATATTACTGATAAAAACTTGAATATTTGAAATCTTATACTTGCTGCTAATTGGTATCAGATTTATCAACTAATTTGTGGCAGTTTATAAAAATTTCATATTCACAGTTGTCATATTGACAACAGTATTAGTGCGTCAGAAACAGCATGCATTCGATTCCCCAATTTTTATCGTTTGTGTAGTGAATAACATAAAGTCTAAAGGCAAGTAGAATCGCCAACTGACTGTATACAGAGATTCCAAACAGTGTCAAAGCTCAATATCTTCGTTAGTATTAGTGTTGCAGAGAAAAGTTAAATACAAAGGTTGTAGGCTGAGCTAAGGGCTACAACCTAAATTTATTGTTAGCTATACAGGGTGTCCCACAAATTAGTGGCAATATAAACTTGTATTTTTTTAAATGGAATACCCTGTGTTTCTGTTGATTTTTAGAAGCGCGTTTTCTTAGTCATTTTTTCTATGTATGGTTCCGGGGGTTTGTACTGGGTATTTCGGAATATACGAGCCCCTTCCCACTTCAGTTGGCCCAACTATTGAAATCTTAGTTTTTTTGTTATCAAACACAAATAATAAAAATGTAGCAAGGTGTTATTGGTTTAAAATATTAACAATGAATATTTTGATGATATATAGTAGAAAACACCAACTTTATCACTCCCTAATCAAATTTGCAGCATAAAAATAACACATGTTGCAATTACAGCATGTCAACCTATTTTCATTTCAATGCAAAATAAGTCTATAACGCATAGGTTGCTGTCAGCTGTCAGAATACGTTTAAAATAATTTTAGGTAGTTAAGGTTTTCAAAATGGGTAGAGGAAAGGTTATTAGTGAGAAAATTTGATTACTGATAATTAAATTTTTTAATTCTGGGAAATCAAACTCAGAAATTGCAACTTTGTTAGACTTATCGCGGTACAGTGTGAGAAATATTGTTAGAAGATATAACGTAACTGGTTCAGTTAATATTAAGCCACGATATGTGAAAAAAAGTAATATCACAAATGCCGACCGAAGAGCATTAAGAAGAATAATCGTGAAAAACAGGCGTGTCAATTATTTACAATTAAGTGCTCTGTGGAGTGACGCTGTTGGAAGGAGAATTTCGAGGTCCACAACTCATAGTGAGACCCACAAACTGGGATTTAGCACTTGCAAGGTAAGTTTTCTTATAAAAAAAAATTAAGTAAAAACCCTAAAGTTGCACAACTTGTTTATAGGCCAAAGAAAAGCCATTATTAACTCCACTGCAAAACAAAAATTGGGTTAGATGGGCTAAAGAACATAGACAATGACACCTCAACAATGGTGTGCAATACAATGGAGTGATGCGGCCCGATTCGAAGTTTTTGTTGGTGACAATCGCAGTAGAGTTATTCGCAAAAAAAATGAAGTATTCCATGTTGACTGTCTGAAGAGAAAAGTGGAAGTGCCAGCATCCATTATGGTTTGGGGCAGTATGTCATCAAAATATGTATTTTTTACGACTAGAGTGTATCTAAAATGTTTTGAGAAAATAAATTGTTTTAGAAGTAAATAGTTTCGTCATGTTTAGTTTATAAAGGCATATTTTGTTACAAATCTTGAAGTGGGCCAACTGAAGTGGGAAGGGGCTCGTATGCCCACTTTTTCGTTAAAACTATTGCACATTTGACTTCCTGTATCTTGAACAACAATTTAGATAAAATCTATTTTGTTATACTGAGGATGAAAACGGTGGTTGACATTGATATCCAACGTTTCTTCTGTACATATAAATTATTCAAGACATACAGGGTGAGTCGAAACAGAAACATATATTTTTCTCGAAAAATTTAAATTAAACACCTCGTAGTGCTCTTCCAGTACCTATCTCCTTGATTATTGCGCTTACCATTTTAAAACTTCTAGTGTACTTTCAATACACATCATGTTATATTTTGGAGTAGAAGAATCGGAAACAAAAACGACCGAATTATATTTATTTATAATATTCACTTCCGGTTTAGCACCTTTATCTTTTTTTTTAATTCCAAATTCGATATTTTTATGTAGAGGAACAGAAAATTTCCTATATAAAACACCTTGTTCAATACTCCAATGTAATACTTTTGAATTCTAAAAAATACCAAACTTCAAGTACACTATATGTATACGAGGGATGTCTTTTAAGTTTTGCATATGGAAATAAAAAAACACGGTAGGTTGTTTTAAAAGACTTTAAAAGATTGTTTTTCGAAGTATTCTCCACGAAGATTAATACACATCGAACCAATTTTCGAAGCGCTTATTCTACTCGTTTGCTGACAGATCCAAAACGTCATTTTTGAATGCGTCAACTGCTTCTTCTGGTGACTGGAACCTTTGACCACGCAGTCTGTTTTTAATTTTCGGGGAAGTAAAGAAATCGATAGGATTTAGATCGGGACTATATGGAGGATGGTCCAATGATTCCACGTTTTCTTCCGTTAAATACTGCCTGGTTTTTTGGGCTGTGTGCGAGCTTGCATTGTCTTGGTGGAGGTTGATTCACCTTTCGGGGTTGATTTTTTGCACGTAGCCCGTCCTGTATCTCTGATTTCTTAAAAGATGAATTTGGAATTTTTTCTAATTTCCGAGAATGATACGGAGCATTATCCAGGACCACCACAGAATTGTCTTTAAGACGTGGTAAAATGCCTAAAAACCAGTTTTCGAATGCTTCACCATTCATCTCTTCGTGGTAGTCAGTGGTTTTGTTTTATTCAAAACACCATAGTCCTTCCTTCACGAAGCCATCTACACTCCCGATGTGGCAAATAATGAGCCTTTTTCCTTTGCCTATAAAGATAAAACTTGTTAAATACGGATGTACATTATATGTCTTTCACAAGAGTACTGAGGCCACGGAGATAGGGACACATTTCTGTATTTTATATAGTACGATGCTATATTGTTTCTCATGATAGCGGGATGCATGCGGTGAGATATATCGGACACTTCAACCAATGCATCATTTAATCTGTTGATGAATCTGGTTAGCTTAAGAAACAAAAAGAAACAGGCAACATCAATTAAACTAAAAAATTATCAAGTGTGACAAACTTATCGAAAAATTGACAAATCAACGCAATGTCTGACGTTGTTAATTAACGTGTTACATTCCGTGACGGACGAGGTATGTTGTCTCTGCAACGCTCGCATTGCTGTAAAAAATCTTGTCAACGATACCATAAGAATTCTAACGTAGAATACATTGATTTCCAGAGTGAACATCCCCTCGTTTTTTCTAGATATCTGATAACGTGTAATGCCTCATTTAAATCACTTTGGCTATGAAAAATTATCTAATAACTATTGTTGGATTTTCTAAAATGGAATGTCTGCATTACCTGTAGGGTTTTTAAGCCCAGTTGAAAGCCCATCTAAAAACGCTCTTCTTGCTGACGTTACTGTTAGGTCCACCCAAACTTTTGATTTTGTATGGCCAGCATTTATCCACGTCTCGTCCAGGAAGTAAATTCTACGGTTTTGGCTCCAGTATGTTTTTATTTTTGTCAAATACTCTCTCCTCCATAGTATAATTTCATCTCTATCCATCAATGAACTGTTTCGGCCTCTCTTCTGCCAATTGAAGTTGAGTTCCTGTAGAACGTCGTTTTACTAAAATTCGGCAAATCTGAGTCTTCATTCACTACTTTCAAAATCTTATCAATTGTAGGAATTTCATTCTGGAAAAGGAATTCATGAACCTTCCTTCTGATCGCATGTCTGTCAGCATCATCTATTTCTTTAATTTGGCTTTTATGGTTCTGATTCGTTTTAGGTTCAGCAAATGCATTCCGTAATTTATATTCTTTGAGTACTCTAAATACCGATGCACGAGAAACTCCAACTTTATTCGCCACCCTCTGCACAACATCGTTGACGCTGAGCTCAGGTTTTTCCTCCGTTTCACATTTATAAACATTTAAAATAATTTCTTTCACTTCGATGGTCAAATGGTTTTGTCTTGATCGTTTCCTGGGTGGACTCAATGTAGTTCTCCCTTCATCAGCTGTGTCGGTAGAAGACATGGTAAAAAAACACCAGATATAACAGAACTTATAACAGCGATGCACTCGACGCCACGCCACGGCCTGATTACAACTCTGGTTTTTGTAGACATCAAAGGTCTTAAAAAATATTCGAAACTGCATGTTTTCCAAATTCATGGAGTTTTATATTGGACCCACTTCAGGACATTGTATTTGACAAAAGCATCAGTATGAGGGGCGGAAAGTTTAAAAAAAGAAAAATAAAAGCTACAAAATGAAACTATTAGTTGAAAAAGCAAGCGCTTCAAACTACAACTTCAAACCCTAAAATGCCTGAACTATAATGAGACCCTCTGTGGGAACATCGATCACGCGCTGATCACGCTTCGAGTTTGCGATGTTGTGGTCTCACTTGGGCTGAATTTTTATATATGCAAAACTTAAAAGACATCCCTCGTAACATACCAAATGAACGTGCCATGAAAAAGATGTGTTTTCTCTTTCATATCTACTAGATGTACAAACAAGACCAATATCGAATTTTGAAACATCACTTTTTCCCAAAGGTGTCCCATAACCACTTAGCAAAAAGCCCAGGACAGCTGAACCGTTTTACGTTGGCTGAATAGTCCCAATGTGACATCTATCATATTTCTCCTAAGAAAGGTTATTAAAGATTTCCATTGCCCAAAAATATTCTAATGTTGTTTTTCAGACTAGCACAAAGAAGGTAATAGCGATAAGAAGGGAGGATCAAAGCGTTTGGGAGAGGAGAGCTTCTTTCTCACCATCACATGTCAAAAAGTTAGTCAGAAATGGTGTCAAGGTTATTGTGCAACCAAGTAACAGAAGGGCATACCCTATGCAGGCCTATCTCAATGCCGGGGCCATCGTCCAAGAAGATATTTCCGAAGCTAACGTCATTTTCGGGGTTAAACAGGTGAGGCAAGAACGGCGCTGTTTGTTTAATTTCTATAAATCATTGCAAATGATACTACTATTAGTCTAATCATATTAGACGAAAATACACCTGGTTTGCGAAATAATTGTAAAGTCTGCAAGTTGATCAGGGGGGTGTTCAAAACTTGAACGAATAAAATGGGTACTCCAATTTTTGTGGGAAAGCTTATTATTAGACAACAAAGAATGAGAAAACATGTTTTTTGGGATTTAATCGAAAGTGTTGGCAGGAACGAGAAAACTCTTCATATAAGATTTTTCGGTATTTATGAGAATTACAGAATGAGACCACACGTAAAAGGATCCGACTAGTAGCAAAAATGTTGTGGCCGGAAAACGAGACAAAATGCAGGTATTGCCGCTTGTTGGTAATGCGGTTTCTAGCAGATATGTGAAATTCTGCAAACTTGCAGAATTCGTACTTCTATATAACCACAACAAAATTGGAGTAGATTGGCCAAGCATTTTGTGAGAATTTCTAATTGTTTATCCCAAAAAACCTGTTTTCCGGACAACACTACTAGCTATTAGCAATTACAGCAGACGCTCGATAACGTAAACACGGGATAATGAAAACTTGCGCTAATGCAAACACAAACTTCGTTCTATAGGATCAAACGGAACGCGCGATAACGTAAACAATGTGTACGTTCGATAACGTAAACAACTCTCGGCGCACGGAAACAGCGCGACGGTAAAATGCTGAAGCCTGGATGATTTATGTCGGGCGTCGGGGAGTCCCCGATTTATGATGATTGTAGAGTGTAGGGGATTCACCTCTGCGATAAAATACGACAAACTCGGTCATTCGTATGATCGTTTAGGATACGTTTATACGTACGTATGTATTTCATTTTTGAACTTAAGTGAATACATTGCACGCGTTAATATATTTTACGACTATGGCATCCACATCCTATAAAAGAAAGTGTTTAAAGTTGAGTGAGAAAGTGAAAATTATAGACGAAGTTGCATTAGGTGCGGGAGTGACACAGTTAGCAAAAAAATATGGAGTATCGAAAGCAACAATCTGTAAAATTAAGCGTATGAAAACTCAAATTTTACAAAGAACGTGCAATACATTTGGAGGTCCGGGAAAAAGAAAAATGGAAAATTCCCTGTATAAGTGGTTTTTAAAACAACGGGAAAATCATGTCCCAGTAAGTGGCGAAGTACTTAAACAGAGAGCAAGACTGTTAAATGAAAAACTGAAAGAAACTGAAAATTTCGTAGCTAGTGATGGCTGGCTACAACGATTCAAAACAAGATATGGAATTCGACTGCTGTCTATATCTGGTGAAAAATTATCAGCACAACCACAATTAGTGCAACCATTCAAAGAAAAATTGATGAAAACAATTACCGAGCTAGATTTAAGAATGGAACAAATTTACAACGCAGATGAAAGTGGCCTTTATTGGAAAATGTTACCAGAGAAAACCTGCTGCATCATTTGAAAAATCTGCCCCGGGAAGAAAGCCGGAGAAACAACGAATAACGTTTCTAGCCTGCACTAATGCTAATGGTTCACACAAAATAAAGCCACTGGAAATTGGGCAAGCAAAAATCCGCGCTCATTTAAAAATGTTAATATCCCTGTTGATTATGACTGTTCAAAAACCGCTTGGATGACTAGCAGTATATTCCTGAAATGGTTCCACAGGTGCTTTGTCCCTCAGGTATGACAATCAATTATCACAAATGCTCTATTCATAATTTGAAGATGTGTGTTCAATTTGTAGGTAAAAGGTTTCCTAAAACAACAGAAGCTTCCAATAAAAGCGTTGTTCCTATTGGATAATGCACCAAGTCATCCTCCCGAGCAACAACTGAGGAGCAGGGATGGGTCAATTTCGTCATGTACATGCCGCCCAACGTAACACCGTTAATTCAACCGATGGACCAGAATACAATAAGACTCACCAAACTATACTATAGGAAGTTTCTACTTTCGTCTGTCTTATCAAAGAATCCTGAAAACTTATCTGAGGCTTTAAAAAAAGTAACATTACGAGAAGCTGTTTTAGATTTACATATGGCCTGGAATGAACTTAACCAGCAAACTATTCAAAAATGTTGGAATAATGAAGATGATGAAGAAGACGATGTCCCCTTAAGCGTAAGTAGAGAACGTTTGCGATCCAATAATGATAATGTTATTAGTGTGTCATTGGATGTTGTTGATTTATTGAAAACAGTGAATCCCAACATTGTTTGTACTCCTGCTGATATTATTTTATGGAACGAAGATAAGCAGATGAATGATGCTGATAAAGAGGAGGTATATGGACAGGATGATGAGAACGATCCCATTGAAGTCAGAAGTGTAGTGACTGACGCGCAAGTTGTACAAGTTTTTAACCAAGCTTTAGACTGGGCTGAAAGAAAAGAAGTTTCATACACGGATATTTTAGTTCTTCGTAAATTACGGGCGCAGGCATTGGAAGACAATGCTAAGCGCAAATTTACGCAGACAAAAATTGTTAATTATTTTTCTTCTAATTAAAAAAATACTTATCGCTGTTAGAATATTTGTTTATTTTGTTATAAATAGTATGTATTAAACGTTTCTTTTAATAAATCAAATATTATATAAATCACGTTCGCTAATGTAAACATTTCGATAATGTGAACCACACTTGGATTAAATTAGTTTAAATTATCGAGCGTCTGCTGTATTTGTTTGTGCTATGTTTGTTTGCATGTATGCTAACTGGGTTCTAGACCATAGCAAACTTTTGCCTAAGTGCATATGAAAAAAAAACATAAATGTTTTTTGAAGGTACCTCTGGAGCACCTGATACCGGAGAAAACATACTGCATATTTTCACACACGATCAAGGCGCAAGAGGGAAATATGCCTATGTTAGATGCGATATTGGAAAAAGAATTAGACTTATTGATTACGAGAAGCTGATGGATGAGAAAGGTATTTATTTTTTATAATTCCATGGAACAATTGCTTATTCCAATCAGATGGCGGAGACCATTTAAGATGTCTCAATTTCTATTTCTTTTTAATGTGCAACATGAAATTAAAAGATCAAATTCTAATGTTGGTTTGATCATGTATCGCCTGGTGCTCTTAAAATTCGTAATAAACAATTTCTAAAAACGCCCCACTTTTAGGAAACCGTGTAGTTGCTTTTGGTAAGATGGCAGGAATAGCCGGCATTGTCAACATTCTGCATGGACTTGGGCTTAGACTACTGGCTCTAGGACATCACACACCTTTCATGCATATTGGACCCCCGCATAATTATAGGTAAATATATTCATTAGTCAAAAGTGAAACACTTATTATAGCTCAGAAATGATCTAAGTATCTTTATTGTAACAACTTAAGATTGTATTAGGGTGTCACAGCCGAAGGGCAAACAAATTTTTGTTCGAATTGAGACACGCATATCCTCTAATTTTTTTCCATAAGGAGCCCTTTTAGCGAAGTTGAGAATCGCCTTGAGTCCAAGCTCCTTCACGTCCTGAGGGTCCAAAGTAATGGACCCCAGTATAGTCTGCCTATAGTATACTAAGTGACATATAAATCCGAACACCCAGTTTAAATGGTTTTATTTTAATAAAATTTTGTATAAGTACTTAATGAAGCATAATAAGTAAATGATAAAAATTTCAAAATGATTACACTGCTTTAAAGCCCTTTGACCTTTAATAATGTGTGGATGCACCCTGATGTGCTACGCATTCTCCAACGCGCCTAGGCATGCTTCTGATCAGGTGGTCAATGTCCTCCTGTGGTATCTCATTCCAGGCAACCACCAACTCCTCTCGAAGTGCTTCTAGAGTCTGAGGAGGACGTTGCAAATTGAGCAATCTCCTACCCATCATATACCACACGTGCTCAATTGGGGATAAGTCGGGAGATCTTGGTGGCCATGGTAACAATGTGACATCATTATGTTGAAAGAAGTCTATTGTGACTCTTGCAACATGTGGTCGGACATTATCTTGTTGGAAAGTTGGACATGCCAGGGTGTCAAGACAGGGTACAAGATGGGGTTCTAGAAGTTCGTGGATATAACGCTGCGCGTTCATGTTACCTCTGATGAAGATTAAAAGTGACCTGGAACGATAAGCTATAGCACCCCAAACCATAACTCCAACAGTGTGATGAACATGTTTTTCAACAAAAAACTGTGGATTCCTCCTTTCACCACGTCGCCTTCTAACCCTGGCACGATCATCGTGCATGCCTAAACAAAATCGAGACTCGTCACTAAAGACAATACTGTTCCATTCCTGATCCCAGAGTGACCGTTGTCTGCACCACTCAAGGCGATTACGTCGGTGTTCTCGAGTTAAAGGGAGGACCCAGTGTGGCCGGTATGAAAACAAGCCAAAACTTCTCATTCGTCGGTGAACACTTCGCATGCCAATAGGTCTTCCGTGTTCTGCAAACCATTCATTTGCAATGGACCTGGTAGTGGAGAAACGGTCCCTTAAGGCCAATAATCTTAGGCGGCGATCTTCACGGTCTGTTGTTCTACGGCGGCGTCCAGTGCCCCTTGCTCTTTGCGTACGGCCTTCTCGAAGCCATGCCTGACAACACCTAACCACAGTGTCTGCACTTCTTTGCACTCTAACTGCAATTGCCCGAAAAGAAAGTCCAGCTTCCCGAAGTCCCACTATACGGCCCCTATCAAACTCACTAAGTTGACGAAATCGTACAGGTCTCCGTACTCTAGGCATCGTAACCGGTCGTAAAGGATGTCAAGAACCAAAATCCGCCAACGATGATTCTTTACTGCGGCTGAAATATTCATTTTTAGAGCGTTAGTGAATTAAAAAAAGCAGTATAAAAACCGGAATGTCCAACTGATAAGGCTGAAAATTTTTTCACTTGTTATTCACAGTAAGATAAATATATTCGCCAACTTTTATTAAAATAAAACCATTTAAACTGGGTGTTCGGATTTATATGTCACTTAGTATATAAACATGAATTCTATTAATTTACATGAAAAATATAGTTATTATCGTTATTGTATCGTTCGAGAAAGTAAAAACACATCAATAAAGACCTCATGAAAGAATACCTTATGTTTTTTTTTAAATCGGACTTATACAGGGTGTCCGCAAAGTTGGGGTTTTCCTTTTCAGACACAGCTGCGCTTGATATAACAAAGCTAATGTGTGGTGAAACGTGAGCGAACAAGTAAAAATAAGTAAATGAAAAAGTACTCACTGTTCAGTTTAATTGAAATTCCAAGTACGGCTCTGTCGTAATATTATTTACATCATAGACGTATGGTATATCTGAAGTCACTTGAAATAGCATGAAAACCTTTGGTCGGCGCGTCCTTTGTAATTTCATGACGTATCATAGGCGTGCGGTCATTTATTTAGAACGATAATAATAATGTTTTTATATCACAATAAATGGATTTTACTATCTTCTTATTTTTTTGATATGGGATAAAAAATACTTATATTGGGAGTTTAATTTATGTTGACTGAAAGTTAAGAAATGGAAAAATTACAGAATTCCAACGTTTGACATAGGCAAATATTTACATAGCAGGTAGGTATATAAAAAGGTATATAAAGACTTACATTATAGGTATTTATATATCATCCTCGCCTTCGGAGCTGTCGCTAGAGTCATCTTGTAGAGGAATTACAACGGGATTTACAGGAGGCAAAACACAATATTCATTTTTTCTTCTTTTTCAATAATATGCCTAGAACACTGCTTCCATAGGTCTGTGGCAGCAATATGAGATACTGCATCTCTTATTGTGGCCAATAGCGATTCACTTAATTGAGGGGTCTGATTATGTTTTCTTACTTTTTTTTTAAAGCAGCCCAGACCAACTCAATCGGGTTAAAAATGCAGTAATAGGGAGGTAGACGTAATACTTCATGGCCATTTTGCTGAAGCAGATTGTCAACAACATACTCTTTTTCAAATTTTTGTCTTTTAATAAGATCCAATAATATGGCTTTGGTTGATTTTTGTGGTATTTCCATTCCCTTATCCTTGTTCAGCTTATGCCGACGACACCAAGATTTACAATACTGTCGTAAATTCTGCTATGCTTCAACGAGATCTTGATATTGTTTGTCAATGGTCAGTCAGTTGGCTTTTACCCTTAAATCTAACTAAGTGTTGTGTCCTTCACCTCGGGAAGACAAATCCGCGATTTACATACAAGATCTCTGACCACAACATCGAAGCAGTTTCCAGCCACACTGATCTGGGCGTTGTAGTCAACGATCGTCTTTCCTGGTCAGAGCATATTCACCACGTTACATCAAAAGCCAAGAAACTTCTATACATGCTGGAGAGGTCTTTCAAAGGATTCGATGTCAACACTTGCGCCTACATTTACAAGGCATTCGTGAGGCCAATTCTTGAATTCGCTGGCCCGGTATGGGACACTGTGCTTCTGCGCGATAGAAATCTCGTCGAATCAGTACAGCGTCGGGCTACTCGTATCCCTTTTGGAGCACGAAGACAAAGCTATGAAGATCGCCTTGAATTATTCAACCTGACCTCATTCTCTGAGCGAAGACTTCGTGGCGATCTTATAGTTACGTTCAGGATACTTCATGGTTTGATGGGCACCAACCTCATGCATCTATACCGTCTGTCGCGCAGCAATCTACGCGGACACAGCTTCAAACTGCATAAGGAGCCATTTAAAACAACAGTCCGACAGTGGTTTCTTCCCAACCGCATATTCAACACCTGGAATAGTTTACCTGAAAGTGTGGTTGGTGCTACTTCAGTTAATAGCTTCAAAGTTCAGTATGATAGCTGGAGGAGTGTACAAACTTTATAGCTATGAACTGTCTTTTTTTATTTTTTCTATTTGATGTATTTGTGTTACGTGTCCGTACACTATATTTACTGCATGAGCTTATAGTACTGTGTACTCTGCTCACCTCAATTATCATAATAATAATAATAATAAGTTCCAAGTATCAATAGAAGATTAAGATGAAAAAAATTTTTCATTTCACAAATATTCAAGATACAAAGTCAGTTACATATCGACCACCCTGTATAGCATAACAATGTTCAAGATGCAAAAATTAGGCACAGCCTTATATTGAGAGTGTCTAACAATATTTAAGGGTTTTTGAATTCTTGAAACCAAATGGATTGATACGAACTTTTCTACCAAAAGACTTGGCTTTTAAAGGGATAACAGCAACCATATAATGCGAATTTTAATTGTAGGAACTCCAGCATGGCTCGACAAGCAGTTAGAGATGCAGGCTACGAGATAGCACTAGGTTTAATGCCCAAATCCATTGGACCATTAACATTTGTATTCACTGGATCTGGAAATGTATCTCAAGGTTCCCAAGAAGTATTCCAGGAGCTGCCTCACGAATACGTTCCACCTGAGTTGCTAAAAAAAGCTGCAGAGCATGGCAGCTTGAATAAGGTGTACGGCTGTGAGGTAAGGCCTGTTAAAAGAGAAATATGCATAAGGTAGTGACTCGTGGAACGTGCTTTTCAGGTGAGGAGAAGGCATTACTTGGAAAGGAAAGAAGGTGGTGGATTCGATTCTGCTGAATATGAAGAACATCCAGAAAGGTAATTTTTCAAACCTATAATAGACAAATGTCGTAAATGACATCTAGGATTTAAAAATATCCCCGATTTTAGAACATTGTCTCTAATAATGAAACCTAGCCGCGACTCTCTTCCCAAATCTCGGCACGAAAAACGCTCGTCTTATTTGAATAAGTCAATAAGCAATTTTATTCATCACGTCTTCTATAACCAATAATTGAAATCGCAGACGCTAAATGGATTATTCACTATCTATACCCTATTCGTAGTCCACTTATGCCCCGGCACAACAAAGATGCAGCGCGGCAAAGCGGCAGCCGCCTAAACGTTGCAATAGCTATTGCAGGATTCGACAGGATAGTACTCAGGCTCGGGGTATCAATAAAGAAATATCGCGACCAGGGCGCAGTACAATTAAATCAGCAAGTCAATTCTTCTTAGATGGACTAACCACTGGCCTAAAAAACCCGTCAGGTACGTGTATCTAAGCAATTCGTCATTTGTGTTGTAAAAATGTTGTCAAGTAGACTGAATCTATGAGGCCACGCCCACTTAGCTACACCTGTTAGATACTCTGCTCGCATTATTATTGGTTTTCTTGAATACTATACGAAATAATTACTCCTAGGAAAAGAAAAACAATTTGTTATCTGCCACATTGGCATTGAAGATGGCTTTGTGCCCACTGCCCTATGGGAATTTGAGTCAAAGAAAACGACCGACTACCATTATGATATGGACGGGAGTTCATGTGAACGATGGTATGAAGAAACGCTCCCAATGCTGCATACCACACTAGAAAACTAGAAAAAATTCCCACAATATCCACAAGAAAGGCCCCTTATAACTGAGAATTAAATCCCATTGAAATGATTTGGGTAAATATAAGAAACTATGTGACTTCAAGCGATAGAACATTCAAATTTTCTGACGTGAAAAATTTGTTTTATGAACCTGTCAACAGAGTGACGGCAAACCATTGAAAAGATTGCATCCGTCACGTTCAAGAGACAATCGAATCGAAGATGTGGGATCTGGACAATATGATCGATATTCAAATTGTTACCTGTAATAATTAATATTAACCATTCGGACGATGATTCAAGTACGAATAAAGAATTGTGAAAAGTATGTGCACTTCTTTCTATAAACATAATCATTTATTTTGTTAGATTATTTCAAGACCATTGAGGAAAATACGGACCTGTACAATCTCGCTTTTGGGCATGTTATGTTTTGTCTAGGCGTAATTGGACTACGAATGGGGTATAGACAAAATTGCATTGTTAATAGTTGAAACAAGTTGTATGTTGTTTGAAATTTGATGACCATGTGGATGATCGATATGCTGTTCCGATTATCTATAAGGTTTTTTGATTCACGACATTTCGATTGATGTGATCTTCAGTCGCCATCAGCGGATCTGGCGAACATGCTCCTTTCTCGACCATTTATACCGTTGAATGACGTGGGGCCGGTGGTTGGTTGTGACGTGACCCGCGTTCGGGGTCTGTTGAGTAGCAGTTATTTGATGCTTCTTACAATTGGTTGTCATGCTTAAATTCAACACTGAATACTGTAAGCATTTTGATTCATTATTGTGGAGGCTGCTCTCTTGAATTTTCTCCGATGCCAGTGTGTTTCTTTGTGTAAAATCATAGCATGATCCCAAAGAATACTGAGGTGCTCAGACCAAGCGTGATCTGCTATTCCAGATTTATTCATTTCTCCCCGTTCCTTATTGGATTTATGCTGTTATATTCTTACTGAAACTGGTCTTTTTGTTTCTCCTATATACAGGGTGGCACATCCATGCGTGGACGGAATATTACACATAAACAAATACATTTTGGGAATATCTATTTATGGCATTTTATACATGACATTTGAGGGCATATTTCTAAAATATTGGCAGTTATACAGGGTGTCCCAATTTTGAGCTACAAATCAAAGTTGTGATTTTTCAAATGGAATGCCTCAAATTGTGTTGCATATTTGCATAAACCAGTTCAAAAGAAGAAGATTGATATATCATACTATGGGGTTTTGTTAATTAGCTACTGAGATGTAAGGTGTTTTGTCCAGAAAAAACGTCCACTTCGGCAACCCCTCAATCCGCCATTTTGAAATTTGGAGTGCTGAATTTTGTATAAAAAAAACTTACACTCCTCAGCGTTTATGTTATTTGTTACTTTTTCGAATTTTTAATCAACAACTATATCGACAGACGTGCTGTTGGTGGCTACTTTGCACTCATGGACATGTCTCAACATGCAGTAACATGCAACCTCCTGCGTCCGTTTATTAACTCAAATTGTAAAACTTCTATAGTACCCTTGTTTTATATTAATATTTTTGTTAGGAGTTAAGTGGTAAAATAGCTATAACACTGCCCAAAATAAAGGCGATTTACTATTATTATTATTATTACTATTATATGGATTTTTCAAACTCGGATTTCAGATATATTTCAACATTCAGCAAAAAGATCGCCCCATATGCATCAGTGATAGTGAACGGAATTTACTGGGCTCCAAATAGTCCTAAGCTATTGACCATACCTGACGCAAAGTATTTGCTGAGACCAGCAATAACTCCTTGGCTACCTACATCCGTTGGGGCACCAGCGTTACCTCATAGAATGTTGGCCATTTGTGATATTTCCGCAGATCCAGGTAATTTATTATTCGATTATTGATTTACGGAATCTGCTCAAAATGTTTGTCTTCGTGTAGAAGTCGACGCTCCACCTGCTCGTAGACTATCGTACTCTTTCAAATATATCGGAATTGTTTCTTCTAATTGAGCTACTTCCAGAAATTATACGACTTACGTTAGAGTTGTGAGAAACCTCGGGTCTCTAACTCTAAATCATGCAAAACATTACTCTAAATAACCTTAGAGAATTGTTTTCTACAAGATGTTGTATACTTGTTGTGTACTCGTTCCGTAGCTGTACGTGTTGCCTATGCGACACTATGCTTCAGCTATCAATGTTTGGGTCTGATATGATGTAACATCTGCTTCAGAGATGGCATTACTGGAGGTCTAAGCTGTAAGTTATACAGGGTGACTTTGAAGTTGAGTCATTAATTTTCAGATAATGATTGTAGAAGGAAAATATGTGTGTAAAAATAAAAAAAAATGTGACCTTGTTTTATAAAGTATCCTCCCGACAAGTATTTCAGTGCGGACCTGTATTTGATCGTGCGGTCTTGGAGCACCGGCATGTCCTGTGAGGTCTTAAGTCACCTGATTCAAGAGCCCTTTGTACTACATTAACAAAGGCACGAGGGGTGGGTTGCACTCGATTGGGAAACCGATCCGCATAAATCCGTGATGCCGCGGCAGCATTTTGTAAATAAGAATCATGTCCACAAGTTCAGCATTTTCAACACAAACAACTCTATTCACTCACGCGTTACCGACTGACACATTGACTGAATACAACTGAATTGTAGTAAAAACATAAGCGTTTCAAATTATTTCGCTTTTTTGTTTCCGATGCGATGAACCGACAAGGCGGATTATATCCGTTGTTGCCAAACACGAGCACATAATATTATTATTGAGACAGGGTGGTACTCAAACTTCTAAAGGGCTATAACTTTGTGACTTTAATTTTACCAGAAAAATGTTAAAGGAAAAAACATTTCTTTTGATCAGATCTACTCACTGTTAAAATAAATGACTCAACTTCGAAGTTGTATATATATATAAAAGAAATTTTTCGTCGCGAAGTTCTTTAAATGACAAAATAGTCTGGACATAATTCAAAGAATCGCCCCTTGAATTTTTTACCAATATCTCGTGCAAATCATACCTTTTATTTTTCTTCCTCCAGGAGGTTCAATAGAATTTATGAACGAATGCACAACAATAGATACTCCGTTCTGTCTATACGACGCCGACAGAAACAAGGATACCAAAAGCTTCAAAGGTCCTGGTGTACTTGTGTGTAGCATAGACAACATGCCTACACAAATGCCCAGGGAAAGTACAGATTTTTTCGGAGATCTTCTCTTTCCATTTACCCATGATATCCTGCAAAGTAATGCCCAGGAACCGTTGGAACAGCACCACTTTTCACCAGTGGTACACGGAGTAAGTACTATTTACCAGTTGTTTTACGAAAAATTATTCTACCGGATGGCCCAATATTCCGTGGACAAAGAGGTACCACGTATTTTTAGACTCAAAATGAGTCGACTGGACATGATTTACTGTAGCCGCTAGAGGGCGCTCTCTACTGTACCTGTAGTGTATTAAAATGACCGAACATTTTTTCTTAGTGCAATTTTTTGCTTTTTGAATAAAAAAACTGATTTTTCGCACTTTTCAACATAAAAAAGTTCTCTTGTGAGTTTTCGTTATAGTTAGCCGTTTATGATATATTTCGATTTTTAAGGTTCGCTGCGTTTTTAATTAAATATGGGAAAATAATATTTTTTTTTACATTTTCGATTTGGGCATTACAAGTAATTAAGATGATCGTTTAGATCGTGTTTTTAAACACAGCAATAATTCCTAACTCCAAATAAACACAAAAAACAGAATATTAATTTATTTAATTTTCCAATATTATTTTTAACAAATTAAATTAATTATTTACAACTAAAATGCTATTGGATAGTTAGGACAAACATACAAAATCTAAAGTAGTTGCTCGAAATGTAAACCCAATTGTTCAATACACAATTCACATCTATGAATGATCGAACGTGGTATAGCACTATTCAAATAAGGCCTTATTTCATCACATGCATTCCTGATTCTGTCTATTAGCATATCTCTTGTGGTTACGGGAGTCTGATACACTTTTTCTTTTAGAAATCCCCACACAAAGAAATCTAATGGATTTAGGTCAGGGGATCGTGGAGGCCAGGCGACTGGTCCTCCACGGCCGATCCATCTTTCTGGATAATTTTCGTCCAGCCAGTTTCTAACTATTCTCGAATAATGAGCTGGACAACCATCAAGCTAGAACCAGGCCAATCTTCCTAAATCTAACATAACATCATCCCACATATTTGCATGTTCAGCCTTTAAAAATTCCAAGAAGGTCGCAGCATTTAACCTTGCAGACAAAAGGTAGGGTCCAAATAGTCGGTTACGGTAGATACCAATCCACACGTTCACACTAAATTCATGCTGAAAATTTCTTTCCCGAACTGCATGCGGATTTTCATGCGACCAAATATGTTGATTATGAAAATTTACCACTCCACGTCTAGTGAAGCATGACTCATCGGTCCATAAAACGTTACTTAAAAACTCCCTATTATTATCAGTTCTATCAAGAATCCATTGACAAAATGTGATTCTTCGTTTTCCGTCCCCTGGCTGTAGTTCTTGCACAGGTTGCAAATGGTAAGGACGTCTATGGTCATTTCTAAGAACACGGTGAACATGGCGTGCTGAAATTCCCAAAGCACCAGAAACTCTCCTAACACTTGTGGTCGGATCTCTATCAAACTCACGCAGAATCATACGGGTAAATCTGCGCTGACGAACATTTATGTTTTGATCCCTTTGGAGATTTCCAAAACCATTTTCAATTATTTGGCGATGCACTCTTACAAATACTGAGCGAGTTGGATGTCGTCTGTTTTGAAATCTTCGTGCGTATTCTCTGACTGCTTCTGCTGCGTTACCATTTACAAAGCCATACACAAAATGAATATACGCTAACTCTTGATTGGAGAATAAAAATGGCATTTTTATTAAACTTACAAAAAAAAAATAGGTAAAAGAAACTAAATTTCGTGCATTCACAATTGCAAAAAAACGTTTCAGGTATCAACAGACAACAAAACTAACTGTCAACTAATTGACGTTTAACCTTATTCTGCTTTCAATTTCAAAAATATTTGCAGGCACAGCCTACTTCTAAAAATTATCGAGATACTGACTTTTTAACGTTATTTTATCATAAATAATTAAAAATGCATCGAACCTTAAAAATCGAAATATCTCAAAAACGGCTAACTATAACGAAAATTCACAAGAGAGGTTTTTTATGTTGAAAAGTGCGAAGAATCAGTTTTTTTATTCAAAAAGCAAAAAATTGCACCAAAAAATTTTTTTATGTCATTTTAATACACTACAGGTACAGTAGAGAGCGCCCTCTAGCGGCTACAGTAAAACCCATGGTTCGTTTTGTCGTACCAAAAAACCCTTGTATACCAATTTTCACTGTTATACATCAAATATTGTTCGAAATATTTAAAAAAAAAACTATTTTAGAAAGTAAATTTAAACACCCTGTATTTCGGAAGCCACGCATTTTTCGACCCATGTTTATATAGACTTTAAGCATTAATTTTAAAAGTTCTATCGATTCATAAAGTTATGCAACAATAAACTGAAACACCCTGTATATCAAAAATAGGAAAATAATGGGCAAATATAATATATAATAAACTTCAGCAGTCAAAGTCTCTGGGAACTCAAACGGACCGATTATTTTACCATTTAAAATTCCTGTTCAATGGTTTATCTTGAAGCGATATTGAGATTTATCTTCTCTCATCAAATGTGGGTTTGCTAAGTTATGCAGGTTCATGTACCCATCTTTCTTAAATGTGGTCTCATCTGACCATAAAATTTTTTCAAAGAACCGTGGATCTTCCCTGTGTCTTTCTAACATTGTGCGACAAAAACTGTGGATCTTTCCTGTGTCTTTCTAACATTGTGCGACAAAAAGCAACTCGGGGCTCATAATCCCGGGGCAGGAGAGGTTGAACACGCTGTATGTGGTATGGATGAAGCACATCACTTACTTGCTATTGCAAACTTTGATACCGATCAGTACTCCTTCGTTTACTGCGTATCTTTACATGTTCGTGCTTGATTTCGTACTGTTACTAATTTTGGATTCGTCAACTGGACTGTTGATCGCTTGTGATTTGGATTTGGACTGTTTAATTGCTCTTCAAAACAACATTTGCTTTCCTTAGACTATCTTTGATAGTGTGATTGTGCAGTGCCGCTATGTCCGTGTACACCGTTCAAGAATATGCTAACATGCACCTCATTTATGGGGAATGGAGATGCAACGCTAGTGCTGCAGCGAGACTTTACTGTAAGAGGTACCCGAATGCAGCTCGTCATCCAGATCATCGAGTGTTCACAAATGTGCACCGCTTACTGTTCTCAGAGGGCCAACTACCAAACCAATCACACGGTGAGGGAAGATCTTTCCTTCCTTACGAAGGGACCTGGTTGGCCGTCGGGACCTCGGTTGGCCGCGTGGGTCAGAGTGTCGTGCTACTGATCAGCCGGCCGGCCGGGCCGCGAGTTCGAATCTCGCCTTCGCCATGGATGTTGTGTGTTTGTTTTAGGCAGCAGCGGTGGCCGCAGTAGTAGACTCTTCGGTCTCCTGATCAGTCGCCGTGCGCTGTGCGGGTTCGAGTCCCGTCCCAGGAGAAATTTTTCTCTTGGCCATGGATGTTGTGATTGTCCGTAGGTGGTAGATGGTCTCTGACTGTCGAACGCGGAGGTACCACCCGGCGGTTCTCGTAGGCGAAGCCAGAATGTGTGCATGTTGCATGCACACGTGTTCCCTCGCCAGAGTCCGTGTGGCGTCCCCCCTTTCCCATGTATCCCCCTATAGCCCCACGGTACCCAATGGGTGCTTAGGCCTTAGGCCTTCGTGGTAGTTGGAGTATAAAAAAAAAGATACACATGCCCATACATCGGGATACGGGTGTAACCTGAGGAAACGAAGATGTAGAGGAAAAAAAAGACACACGAAGTCCACAACAAGAGCCAACCTACACATTGTATCATAAAATGGCTAGAAGACCTCGAATTTTCAAGGCGACAAATAACCACAACCACGCGAATCCACTTTTTGCGGATTTTACCCATTATTTTCCTATTTTTTTTATATACCTTTCTCCGCATGATACTTTTCTCTTTGTAGATCCTTTGAGTTTGAAGTACCACAGCAAGTGGCTATAACCTAATGTACAAAATAATTCATAAGAATCAATATGCGTTCAAATTACTATATCATATTATGATGACATGCGGCATTATTATAGTATGTAAAATTAAAAATCTCCAATCCGACCGCAGCCAGCAACGATTGCTTTAGCTACTGCTATAATTTGCAATGAGTCTTTGGAAAACTTCAACTTTACATGCAGACCTCGAGCTATAACGTCACGTACTTTTCACTTTGTTATAAAAAATCATTTTCATGAAAAATATTCACTTAATCATGCAGAACTATCGAAAATCATTTTCAATTTTATTTTTCAGGCGATCATTGCGAGTAATGGCCAACTCACACCAAACTATGAGTACATTCAGGAATTGAGGAAATCACAAATGTGAGTGATTTACTACAACTATACGAATATGCTATAAGAAGGACTTAAATAGTTAACATTTCATACTATATTTTTTAAGACCGAACAGTCTCAAACTTCAATTTAAAAATATATGTGCACCACATAGTCACTTTTTGAGGATGCATCGGCTGCTCTTGATACTCACGGGGATTTTCGTTCGCCCAGATGTGGCAGTTTTGCTTGTTTACCGTCCCATTCAAAGTGGAATGCGCTTCGTCGCTGAACATGATTTTTGATGAAAAATTGGCATCAATTTGGCGGTGTTCAAGGAGCCAATCTGAGAACGTTCGGCGCGAAAAATGGTCGGCTCGACGCAGCTCTTGCGTCAATTGGATCTTGTAGGCGTGTACATTCAAATCCTTGTGGAGAATGCGGAGCAAACTGGTTCTCGAAATGCCCAAATCTTGGGATCGACGCGTTGTTGATTGTTTCGGATCGTCTCTCACACTCTTCTTCACAACAGCAATATGTTCCGGTGTGCGAACGCTCCTTGGCCGGACAGAGCCTGGCAGATTTGCCACAGAACCTGTTGCCTCGAATTTGGTTGTTTCGTTTGGGCGGTTGTTGCGACCGAAATATTCACGAACCCCCCCCCCCCTATGTGTTTCTTATTTTTGCACCATTTGAATAACTTTAATGCGGTCTTCAATCGAATACGACTCCATAGCGATCAATGGTAAACATTCAACTAACAAAATGACATGTCGGTGACATAAAACAAAGATGGCGTCTATGTCAAATTGACGTTTACTTTCCTGCGTCCCTATTGGACAACCCTTTATTTCCCTTAGACGGGTGAAAACGCTGTCCGCCATATTTGAGAATATTTCTGCTACGACGTCGTGTTATTTGTAAACAGCAGCATAACCTCTCAAACATATAAATAGGACTTCTACTAGTTTGCATGAAAAATATAGTAATTATCGTCCGAGAATGTAACAACACATTTGCCAGTGCGTCAATTTTCTGCAAATGTGTGCCTTCTGGTTTCACGAATCCAAACTACATGATAGTTGTTGTTCAATAAAAAGAGAAAACTATAACTTTTACGTTGATTGGGAATCTTTTAGAAATACATAAAGAAGAGTGTCATACGGATGACGCGTCTTTGTTTACAATTTGTATGACGCCACATCATGGCCGATAATACAGGGCGTAAACGTTATGGTAGTCAGTACTGAAATGGGTAATAGGGGGAGTGAAAACAGGTCAAAAAGTTCATATGACCCATGGTCCAAAACTCCATAGATTTTTGTCTAAATGGCTTTATAGTTTACAACTTTAAGTGCTTTATATCGACCACAATCTTACTAATTTTTATAATCTAATCTAAAACGTTTTCAAATTGGGTAATTAACAAATAAATGGCATTAAGTTTTTCTAAGTTAAGCCAAAATTTGTAGTCAGTAAGTAAGTAAGTTTCATTAAATTAAATATTTAAAACACACATGACATCAGCGCGTCGGTCTTTGATCACTCTTATCGAACCGGCAATCGATCGCAAACGGTAACAGTGGTTAGTTATCGTTTTGCATAGATAAATTACTTTATCGCTTTGTCGAGCAGAGCATCGGGCGTGTTGTTTTGTTTTTGTTCGCGTACGTCGTCGTGTTTATTTACAATGTTCTCGAATCAAGAATTCGACGACATGTTATTAGTTTACGGTGAAGCTCGACAGAATTCAAATCTTGCAGCTCAAATTTATACGACAGATTTCTCCACCGGGTACACCCAGACAGAAGGACATTTGTGCAAGTATACCAGAGACTTCGAGATACAGAAAGTGTTCAGCCCACTAATATTCGCACTCGTGAAAGACAGGTTACTGGAGAGCAGAAGGAACAAATTTTAAATATCGTGGAAATCAATGCAGATATCAGCACTCGGGAATTAGGCAGCCGCGTAGGACTATCGCGTAACATAGTCCATAGAATCCTACTGGAAAATTTGTAGGCCTTGTTAATATTTGGGCGGGTATTCTTGACGATCAGGTAGTTGGCCCTTTCGAGTTACCCCCAAAGTTGTCAGGAGAAGGATATCTTAGCTTTCTAGCCAATAACCTACCAGAACTTTTGGAACGGATCTTAGATAACATGCCATTACAACGCAGACAGAATTTGTGGTTTCTTCATGACGGGGCACCACCACACATTTTTAGAGGCATCATTCAGTATTTGAATGAACATAATCCAAATCGCTGGATCAGTCGAAATGGTGCTGATCCTCAAAAATGGCCAGCAAGATCTCCTGACCTCAATCCGACGGATATCTGGTATTGGGGAGAACTCAAAGGGATGGTTTATGGGGCTGTTCCAATAACAACTGAAGCACAACTTCGTGAAAAAATGTTTAATGCGGCTGAAATACAATGTTTGTATCAAAATTGAGTTCCGTATTTATAAGTGGATTTTTTTAATACGTTCAATAAACTTTCACACACCAGGCATTGCGGCGTTGCCAGATTTTATTTTACTTTAAAGACGCTTTTCTCTAAAAAAAAAATGCCGTTTTGACCCCCATGTTTTATGAAACTTTTAGCTTCTTTTAACTCCCTCTATCACCCATTTAAATAATGACTATCATAACGTTTACACCCTGTATAATGTTTTCACCGTTTCATATTGAAAATAAGAAGTATATTTGTTTAAATTGGAATATATCCATTTTGCGCTTTTAAAAATTCAAATAGATATATTTCGATTTCCTAAGCCAAATAATGTAATAAAGTACTCATTTATTCTATCAAATTAGAAATGAATCAAGTATTCTCTTATATATTAAACATACACTTTAATTAGACTGACCGATCAACATAGCGTGCCATTACACGATTTCATATAACCTCTATTGTCTATTTCAGGGGGGGGGGGGTAATAATTGTGAGAAGTCTGCTTAAGAAATACTTAAGCGGCCCCCTACAAGACCCCTACATATGAAATGCTGCGCTATTTTCACATATTTTTGTTAGGACTAATCGTATTGACAAAGCAACAATTAGCAATACTGGACAAAGTATACTAAGTGACATATAAATCCGAACACCCAGTTTAAATGGTTTTATTACGTTGGCGGATTTTGGTTCTTGACATCCTTTACGATCGGTTATGATGCCTAGAGTACGGAGACCTGTACGATTTCGTCAACTTAGTGAGTTTGATAGGGGTCGTATAGTGGGACTTCGGGAAGCTGGACTTTCTTTTCGGGCAATTGCAGTTAGAGTGCAAAGAAGTGTAGACACTGTGGTTAGGTGTTGTCAGGCATGGCTTCGAGAAGGCCGTACGCAAAGAACAAGGGGCACTGGACGCCGCCGTAGAACAACAGACCGTGAAGATCGCCGCCTAAGATTATTGGCCTCAAGGGACCGTTTCTCCACTACCAGGTCCATTGCAAATGAATGGTTTGCAGAACACGGAAGACCTATTGGCATGCGAAGTGTTTACCGATGAATGAGAAGTTTTAACTCGAGAACACCGACGTAATCGCCTTGAGTGGTGCAGACAACGGTCACTCTGGGATCAGGAATGGAACAGTATTGTCTTTAGTGACGAGTCTCGATTTTGTTTAGGCATGCACGATGGTCGTGCCAGGGTTAGAAGGCGACGTGGTGGAAGGAGGAATCCACAGTTTTTTGTTGAAAGACATGTTCACACTGTTGGAGTTATGGTTTGGGGTGCTATAGCTTATGGTTCCAGGTCACCTTTAATCTTCATCAGAGGTAACATGAACGCGCAACATTATATCCACGGGGTTCTAGAACCCCATCTTTTACCCTATCTTGACACCCTGGCAGATCCAACTTTCCAACAAGATAATGCCCGACCACATGTTGCAAGAGTCACAATAGACTTCTTTCAACATAATGATGTCACATTGTTACCATGGCCACCAAGATCTCCCGACTTATCCCCAATTGAGCACGTGTGGGATATGATGGGTAGGAGATTGCTCAATTTACAACGTCCTCCTCAGACTCTAGAAGCACTTCGAGAGGAGTTGGTGGTTGCCTGGAATGAGATACCACAGGGGGACATTGACCACTTGATCAGACGCATGCCTAGGCGCGTTGGAGAATGCGTAGCACATCAGGGTGCATCCACACATTATTAAAGGTCAAAGGGATTTAAAGCAGTGCAATCATTTTGAAATTTTTATCATTTACTTATTATGTTTCGTTAAGTACTTATACAAAATTTTATTAAAATAAAACCATTAAAACTGGGTGTTCGGATTTATATGTCACTTAGTATATTTACAGTATTGCTCTTTCATCACCTCCTGAAGCATCAATTGACCCTAAAAGGCTTAAAGTCAACATTTTGCCAAGCAAAAAGTAGTGTAAACATTTAGAAAAATCAGTAAAAATCAGTAATAATCATATTTTTCACTTAAAACGCAAAAAAGTCCTTAGTACGATGATTAGTTGTGTCCAGTTAATTATATTCATTTATATTTTCAGAAAAATGAGACACAAAGATTCTTACAAAGGTGACAACACCAAAAATGTTCTCATTGTTGGAGCAGGAAGAGTAGCTGCACCATTGGTGGAATATCTCAATAGAGATAAAACGTTAGGCATAACAGTGGCTTGTGAACAAAGAGAGTTGGGAGATAACTTAGCCCAATCCTACCCTGGTGAGTAAAACTAGATTATACGAGTACAAAGATTCGATTTGTTTGTTTGTTTGTTGAAGATTCATTTAGCTTTAATGCTACAATAAGTTTGTAAGATGCTTAATACTGATCTTTCAAAACCGGGTCGATGTAATTTTTTGTTTGTTTATTTAGCATGCTTGCTACAATTATATTATTTTAAGAAACTACAACAATTACATAACATACAGATATTTAGAAAAACAAAATTTGCTTATCTAAGAATGTTCACTGTCCATGAAATATTCCTTTAATTTTCTTTTAAACATCTTTAAATTACAAGTAGGCTTTATATCATTATTTAGTTTATTAAATTTAAGTAATCCTTTCTGAAATATTGATTTGCTAGTTATATTACTTTTACAATTTTGTTAATGAAAATCTATATTTAGATTTTAATAATTGTGGTAATGATTATTCAATTCTTTGTAGAGTTCCTAATGTTGTGGCGAAAGATGATATTTTATTTTAAATATAAAAATGAGAACCAATTTATATCAATATTCAATCACTGCAATTCTTGTAACAGATTTTATTTGAACGTATTATTATTCAATATTATTCTCATAGCTGAATTTTTCAGAACTTGTAATTTTGAGAATACAGCTTCATTCACAGTGAACAGTATAGTAAAGGCGATAGAATAATTGTATTATAAGCTTTTTTTGAATATGTACTAAGTCTATGAGAAGCCCTATAAAAGTAATTTCTTTTTTGGTAATTTTAATTTTAATATACAGGGTGACTTTGAAGTTGAGTCATTAATTTTCAGATAATGATTGTAGAAGGAAGATAAACCAAAATATGTGTGTAAAAATAAAAAAAATTAAAAAAAAATTTGCCTTGTTTTATAAAGTGTCCTCCTGACAAGTATTTCAGTGCGGACCTGTATTTGATCGTGAGGTTGGAGCACCGGCATGCCGTCCCCTGTGAGGTCTTAAGTCACCTGATTCACGAGCCCGTTGTACTACATTAACAAAGGCACGAGGGGTTGGTTGCACTCGATTGGGAAACCAATCCGCATAAACATGTGCCATTTTTTATTTCGTTTGAGCCACGCAACAGACACCACTATTCACTCACGCGTTACCGACTGACACTGACTGTATACAACTGAATAGAATAATTGTAAAAACATCGTTCCACATAATATTATTATTGAGACAGGGCGGTACTCAAACTTCCAAAGGGCTATAACTTTGTTACTTTAATTTTACCAGAAAAATGGTAAAGGAAAAAACATTTATTTTGATCAGATCTACTCACTGTTAAAATAAATGACTCAACTTTGAAGTACACATATACCTAAATATTCATTTGATTTAACATTTTCAATTATTTCACCATTTATTTAGGTATTTCCCGATTTGCATACATGTTGTTTCAGAAGAATTCAATTTTACATACTTTATTTACATTTAACCAATTTGTGATTATTGCCAAGTCAGATTTAGCATTTTAAAGCAGCGTCATCTGATATGTATATGAACGTACCATCTGCAAATATCTGAATTTTACAATAATCTAAAATACTTATTACAAATGTCATTAATGAATAAAATAAATAGTACTGGGCCTAGTTTACTAACTTATGGTACACCAACAGAAATATGTTCTGAGCTTGATAATGTGAATCCAATATTGGTCTTTTGACTTCTGTCAATTAAGTAGTTTTGTAGAATTTTGAATACATACTCTTTAAATCCCTAGTGATGCAATTTTGTAAGTAATTTATCCCTGTCAATAGTCTCAAACGCCCTTTTGAAGTCCAAAAACACTGTTACTGTATGTTTCCTATTGTCTATACATCTCCTTCAGCCCTCAAGAACCATTTGTATTGCCGTTTCAGTTGCGTGTTTCTTCCTGAATCCAGCTTGAAATTTGATTGAAGTTTTATTTCCTTGAATATTTATGGCCGCATATTGGTGTACAACTCAGAATTCTTAACTTTCGGGATAAGAGTTATGGTAGAACATTTTAGTTCTGTTGGAAATTCGCCATACTTTAGAGAGTTATTTATATATAATTCTTGCTCCAATAATAACAAAACATTCATTAACCACCATTTTAGACAAAACCTTACTCTTATTTTAATTTAATTTCAATTTCAATTTTGGTATAATCACTAATGTTTATTGTAATAAACTCACTAAATGATGCATTAAAATCTGATTTAATGGGATTGGGATTACGCAATAAATAGTAAACAAATCCTCGCTCAGGAAATACACCCGTACTCTTAAAATGCGTACATTTCAAAAATGTTCCCTGAACAGGTTCGATCTTAATAATATGGGTCTCATAGTGTGCGTACTAAATCAAGTCACCATCATACTCTAACTTGCTGAGTACATAATTTTTATATACAGGGTGGCGCATCGAAAACGAAACAGACGCATTTACTGGCACCTCAGTTTTTATTTGGAAAAACGGTCAGACCCGTCGATTTTGTTTTCGAGGGGGACACAAGTTTGCCAAAAAATCACGTTAACACATGCAGCCCCCTGGGCAGGGGTGTCACCAACCCTAAAATCTTAAATGGAAAGGGGGGTCGAGTGATACCTTATTTATTGATTTATTGATTTAAAGTTTAAAATAGACTTTAATAGGTACACCAGATTAGTTTGTACTACTTTCAGAAGAAATTTGGCTAAAAGAATTTACTTAATAAGTAAATGCTTTTCATCACTACGCCCATGGTTTGTTTATCATTTTGTTGTTGAAAATAGCTATTGGAGCGTTTTTTTTGTGGCAAAACAGTTATTTCTTGAAGAAAGATAAGGAAATATCTCGTACTTATTTTAAATAGGAATTTAGTACATAGTTTGCGATTGATTTGACCAAACTTTGTTGCTAAAATAACTTGTAACGCTTTATTACATAAATTAACCATGGTATGTTCCACGGTAGAAAGAGTTGAAACTATCGAAATATTTTTCGGAAATAATCAGTGCGCTAATAGAACAGCAGAAATACAGCAGACGCTCGATAACGTAAACTCGGGATAATGAAAACTAGCGCTAATGTAAACACAGACTTCGTTCTATAGGATCAAACGGAACGCGCGATAACGTAAACAATGTGTACGCTCGATAACGTAAACAACTCTCGGCACACGGAAACAGCGCGACGGTAAAATGCTGAAGCCTCGATGATTTATGTCGGGCGTCGGGGAGTCCCCGATTTATGATGTAGAGTGTAGGGGATTCACCTCTGCGATAAAATACGACAAACTCGGTCAGTGGTATGATCGTTTAGGATACGTTTATACGTACGTATGTATTTCATTTTTGAGCTTAAGTGAAGACATTGCACGCGTTAATATATTTTACGACTATGGCATCCACATCCTATAAAAGAAAGTGTTTAAAGTTGAGTGAGAAAGTAAAAATCATAGACGAAGTTGCACTAGGTGCGGGAGTGACACAGTTAGCAAAAAAATATGGAGTATCGAAAGCAACAATCTGTAAAATTAAGCGTATGAAAACTCAAGTTTTACAAAGAACGTGCAATACATTTGGAGGTCCGGGAAAAAGAAAAACTTTAAAAAATGCGAAGGCACCTAAAATGGAAAATTCCCTGTATAAATGGTTTTTAAAACAACGGGAAAATCATGCCCCAGTTAGTGGCGAAGTACTTAAACAGAGAGCGAGACTGTTAAATGAAAAACTGAAAGAAACTGAAAATTTCGCAGCTAGTGATAGCTGGCTACAACGATTCAAAACAAGATATGGAATTCGACTGCTGTCTATATCTGGTGAAAAATTATCAGCACAACCACAATTAGTGCAACCATTCAAAGAAAAATTGATGAAAACAATTACCGAGCTAGATTTAAGAATGGAACAAATTTACAACGCAGATGAAAGTGGCCTCTATTGGAAAATGTTACCAGAGAAAACCTATGCTGCATCATTTGAAAAATCTGCCCCGGGAAGAAAGCCGGAGAAACAACGAATAACGTTTCTAGCCTGCACTAATGCTAATGGTTCACACAAAATAAAGCCACTGGTAATTGGGAAAGCAAAATATCCGCGCTCATTTAAAAATGTTAATATCCCTGTTGATTATGACTGTTCAAAAACCGCTTGGATGACTAGCAGTGTATTCCTGAAATGGTTCCACAGGTGCTTTGTCCCTCAGGTATGACAATCAACTATCACAAATGCTCTATTCATAATTTGAAGATGTGTTTTCAATTTGTAGGTAAAAGGTTTCCTAAAACAACAGATGCTTCCAATAAAAGCGTTGTTACTATTGGATAATGCACCAAGTCATCCTCCCGAGCAACAGCTGAGGAGCAGGGATGGGTCAATTTTCGTCATGTACATGCCGCCCAACGTAACACCGTTAATTCAACCGATGAACCAGAATACAATAAGGCTCACCAAACTATACTATAGGAAGTTTCTACTTTCGTCTGTCTTATCAAAGAATCCTGAAAACTTATCTGAGGCTTTAAAAAAAGTAACATTACGAGAAGCTGTTTTAGATTTACATATGGCCTGGAATGAACTTAACCAGCAAACTATTCAAAAATGTTGGAACAATCTCTTTTGTACCAATAATGAAGATGATGAAGAAGACAATGTCCCCTTAAGCGTAATTAGAGAATGTTTGCGATCCAATAATGATAATGTTATTAGTGTGTCATTAGATGTTGTTGATTTATTGAAAACAGTGAATCCCAACATTGTTTGTACTCCTGCTGATATTAATTTATGGAACGAAGATAAGCAGACGAATGATGCTGATAAGGAGGAGGATATGGACAGTGAGGATGATGAGAACGATCCCATTGAAGTCAGAAGTGTAGTGACTGACGCGCAAGCTATACAAGTATTTAACCAAGCTTTAGATTGGGCTGAAAGAAAAGAAGTTTCATACACGGATATTTTAGTTCTTCGTAAATTACGGGCGCAGGCATTGGAAGACAATGCTAAGCGCAAATTTACGCAGACAAAAATTGTTAATTATTTTTCTTCTAATTAAAAAAATACTTATCGCTGTTAGAATATTTGTTTATTTTGTTATAAATAGTATGTATTAAACGTTTCTTTTAATAAATCAAATATTATATAAATCGCGTTCGCTAATGTAAACATTTTGATAATGTGAACCACACTTGGATTAAATTAGTTTACATTATCGAGCGTCTAATGAGCGACATGAGAACAGTAACGTGCATCGAAAATATGTTCTAGAACCTGTAGTTAAATTTCGGGAAACTGGGTCAGTCGCCAATGAAAAACGCAACATTGAAAATCCCATAAGGAACGAAGCAATAGAAGTGGGGGTTTTAGGGCAAGTTTATGTAGATCCTACGTTAAGTACCCGCAAATTGCAGACTGTGTGTGGTATTAATTGACGTGCTGTCCAACGGATTCTAAAGGCCCATAGTTTTCATCCGTATAAAATTCACCTTTTACAAGAACTTAATGAAGACGATTTTGATCGGCGATTACAATTTTGTGAAGATATGTTTGTTGTTGAAAATAGCTATTGGGCGTAGTGATGAAAAGCATTTACTTATTAAGTAAATTCTTTTAGCCAAATTTCTTCTGAAAGTAGTACAAACTAATCTGGTGTACCTATTAAAGTTACTTTAAGCTTTAAATCAGTAAATCTTCAAAACTACTGAACTGAAGTACATTAATTTTATATCATTATAAAGGGAATTGAAATACCTTTAAAATAAGGTATCAGTCGACCCCCCCCCCCTTTCCATTTAAGATTTTGGGGGTGGTGTCACCCCCGCTTACGGGGCTGCACGTGTTAACGTGATTTTTGCCAAACTTGTGTCCCCCTCGAAAACAAAATCGACGGGTCTGAGCGAAGCAGTGGGCAGAAAAAAACATTTCTTGATCGAAAAGAATTCCTATCTTCCCACGACAACATTAAAAAATTGAAATATCCTTTTTTCTTGTTCGTAAAGACTTCTTTCAAAGCTACATAGCAAAAATTCAATGTATATAATCATAATCTAGACACTCATTTCCAATCTTGATTGTTGCAGGAATTGAAAGTGTTTATTTGAATGCTGCTGACAACCACGCTGCTCTACAAGAGCTTGTGAGTAGACACAACGTCGTTGTGTCCATCTTACCAGCGGACTTGCATTCTACAGTAGCAAAGGCTTGCATAAATGCCAAAGTACACATGGTCACCGCCAGTTATATGGCCAACGAAATTAAAGATCTACATCAAGCTGCAGCACAAGCTGGAGTTACTATCTTGAATGAAGTTGGGCTGGATCCAGGTAAGCCAACCGCATGGAAAGATATTTTGAAATTAAGAAATAGTCTTGGCCGATATGTAACTGACTGGTTTGTATCTTGAATATTCGCGAAATGACATAAAATACGTCCATTTTTTTCATCTCAATTTTTAAAAACTTATCTCTATATCTCAAAAACGGTGACACTTTTAAATAGGTAAGTTTTTGTTATTTGGGAATTCAGTCCAAAGCCTATCTTCTCCTTAAGTTTGTCGTGGCACTTTTTGGACACCCTGTATACCAGTATTGTGACTTGTGACAAATCTAAGTCTGAGTAATATATTAGCTATACAGATTGCACCGAGTCCTCCTAGTGTGTACTAAGCTTAAGAATTAATACTCTGAACGGTCCATTAAATAAATCAAGTAATTGGTGCAAATACTGACACAATCAAGCACTTCTATTATACAAAAATCACATCGTCTAAATGCAATCCATTACGATCACGGCACTCATATAAACGACGTCTAAAATTGTCGATGACTGCGCGGCAAGTCAACACTGTAATGCTTGCCATTTCTCTTCGGATATTTTCTTTCAGGACATCAACTGATCGCGGAGTGGTGTCGTACACTTTACTCTTGAGGTAGCCCCATAAAAAGAAGTCCATTGGGGTCAAATCTGGACTACGTGGTGGCCAGGAAATGTCTCCTCTTCGAGAAATTACTTTGCTGGGAAAAAGTTGACAGACGACAGGCATAGAAGTGTTGTAGGTGTGGGCAGTTGCTCCGTCTTGTTGAAACCAGGTCTGCGTATTATAGCCTGGAAAATTCTGCAACGCTGTTGTCAAAAACTCTTCTATCATTGCTACATACCGCTCCGAAGTAACAGTTAATGCGCGACCTCTGTCGTCCTCAAAAAAATAAGGGCCTGCGATGCCATGCGCTGACATAGCAGCCCAAACTGTAACTTTAGGGCTGTGGAAGGGCTTCTGATGCTTACGCCTTGGATTTTCGGGGCTCCAATAACGGCAATTTTTATTTACATGCCCGTTTAAATGGAAGTGAGCCTCGTCCGAGAACAACACATTATTGAGCGAAGAAAATCGATTCAACATTTCATTCGCAAAGTTTAGTCTCTGAATAGCGTCATTATCTTTTAATTCCTGCACTAACTGAATTTTGTAAGCGTGCAGACGTAAATCTTTCCTTAAAATCAGCTGTAAAGATGTTCTGGGTACGTTTAGTGCACTGGAACGCTTACGAGTAGACTGGGTAGGATTTTGACGAACAGACTGTGCCACAATGTTGATGTTTTCTTCAATACGAGTTGTCCTTGGTCGACCCCACCGCTGTTTATCTAACGTCGAACCAGTCTCTTCGAACTTAGCAACCCAGTTCTTAATCGTTTGAGCTGTTGGACACTTTGTAAAATTGTGTAAATTGTGGTATTCTCAATCTTTACGCCGCGCAATGGTTGCCGAATCATTATTTTGATAAAACGCGTGCACACAAAAAGCACGATCCGCTCCAGTGAAACACTCCATGGCGACTGAATTCCCAGACACTGAAGATACTGCCCCCACCTCGCCCGCGCCGCTCACGCTCACCCGTTAAATTTTATTCAAATTTGAAATTTCAAAGGACTTATGGACCACCCTGATCAGCGGGTGATAAAAATATCAATATGTACGAGCCCCTTTCCACTTCAGTTGGCCCACTTCAAGATTTGTACCAAAATATGCCTTTATAAACTAAACATGACGAAACTATTTACTTCTAAAACAATTTATTTTCTCAAAAACATTTTAGATACACTCTAGTCGTAAAAAATACATATTTGAAATCACTTAGACCTATAACTAATAGAACATCCGAACAATGTGCGATTAAATGCGCGAGGTTAACAAAGCAACAATTGAAAGACTACCATTGGGTAACATCACCTTTATATTTTTTATTACGGCTGAAATTCTTTGGGGCATAGTGTTAACCAAGTTTTGGCAAAAATTTGGTGTAAAACAATCCCATATTTCTTGAAGCTTTTGTCTCAGTTCGGTGATTGTACGAGCAGGATGTTGTTGTAGAACCTTTTTCATATCGTGCCACAAAGTTTCAATAGGTGACAGATCTGGACTGCTAGAAACCCATTTCAAAAGTGGTACATTATTTTCTTCCATCCATTTTATAGCCTTTTTTGAGGTATGGCACGCTGCACCATCTTGCTGAAACACAAAATCTTGGCCGGATATCAAACATTCTTCTATCACTGGTAAATGCGATTCTTCTAAAATTGCCAAATATTTGTTTGTATCCACATTTCCATCAATAAAATGAAGTTTTCCTACTCCTTTTGATGACATACTGCCCCAGACCATAATGGGTGCTGGAAATTTCAATTTTCTCTTCAGACAGTCATCATGGAATGCTTCTTTTTTTTGCGAATAACTCTACTGCGACTGTCCCCAACACAAACTTCGAATCGGGCCTCATCATTCCATTTTTTTGCACACCATTGTTGAGGTGTCCATTGTCTATGTTTTTTAGTCCATCTCAGTTTTTTTTGCAGTGGAGTTAATGGTGGCTTTTCTTTGGCCTATAAACAAGTTTTGCAACTTTAGGGTTTTTACTTTATATATATAATATAAGAAAACTTACCTCGCAAGTGCTAAATCCCAGTTTGTGGGCCTCTCTATGAGTTGTAGACCTCGAAATTCTCCTTCCAACAGCGTCACTCCACAGAGCACTTAATTGTAAATAATTGGCACGCTTGTTTTTCACGATTATTCTTCTTAATGCTCTTCGGTCCGCATTTGTGATATTACTTTTTTTCACATATCGTGGCTTAATATTAACTGAACCAGTTACGTTAAATCTTCTAACAATATTTCTCACACGGTACCGCGATAAGTCTAACAAAGTTGCAATTTCTGAGTTTGATTTCACAGAATTAAAAAATTTAATTATCAGTAACCGAATTTTCTCACTAATAACCTTTCCTCTACCCATTTTGAAAACCGTAACTACCAAAAACTATTTTAAACGTATTCTGACAGCTGACAGCAACCTATGCGTTATAGACTTATTTTGCATTGAAGTGAAAATATACTAAGTGACATATAAATCCGAACACCCAGTTTAAAAGGTTTTATTTTAATAAAAGTTGGTGAATGTATTTATCTTACTGTAAATAACAAGTGACAAAATGTTCAGCCTTATCAGTTGGACATTCCGGTTTTTATACTGTTTTTTTTTTAATTCACTAACGCTCTAAAAATGAATATTTCAGCCGCAGTAAAGAATCAACGTTGGCGGATTTTGGTTCTTGTCATCCTTTACGATCGGTTACGATGCCTAGAGTACGGAGACCTGTACGATTTCGTCAACTTAGTGAGTTTGATAGGGGCCGTATAGTGGGACTTCGGGAAGCTGGACTTTATTTTCGGGCAATTGCAGTTAGAGTGCAAAGTGTAGACACTGTGGTTAGGTGTTGTCAGGCATGGATTCGAGAAGGCCGTACGCAAAGAGCAAGGGGCACTGGACGCCGCCGTAGAACAACAGACCGTGAAGATCGCCGCCTAAGATTATTGGCCTTAAGGGACCGTTTCTCCACTACCAGGTCCATTGCAAATGAATGGTTTGCGGAACACGGAAGACCTATTGGCATGCGAAGTGTTTACTGACGAATGAGAAGTTTTGGCTTGTTTTCATACCGGCCACACTGGGTCCTCCCTTTAACTCGAGAACACCGACGTAATCGCCTTGAGTGGTACAGACAACGGTCACTCTGGGATCAGGAATGGAACAGTATTGTCTTTAGTGACGAGTCTCGATTTTGTTTAGGCATGCACGATGGTCGTGCCAGGGTTAGAAGGCGACGTGGTGAAAGGAGGAATCCACAGTTTTTTGTTGAAAGACATGTTCATCACACTGTTGGAGTTATGGTTTGGGGTGCTATAGCTTATGGTTCCAGGTCACCTTTAATCTTCATCAGAGGTAACATGAACGCGCAGCGTTATATCCACGAAGTTCTAGAACCCCATCTTTTACCCTATCTTGACACCCTGGCAGATCCAACTTTCGAACAAGATAATGCCCGACCACATGTTGCAAGAGTCACAATAGAGTTCTTTCAACATAATGATGTCACATTGTTACCATGGCCACCAAGATCTCCCGACTTATCCCCAATTGTGCACGTGTGGGATATGATGGGTAGGAGATTGCTCAATTTGCAACGTCCTCCTCAGACTCTAGAAGCACTTCGAGAGGAGTTGGTGGTTGCCTGGAATGAGATACCACAGTAGGACATTGACCACCTGATCAGAAGCATGCCTAGGCGCGTTGGAGAATGCATAGTACATCATTGTGCATCCACACATTATTAAAGGTCAAAGGGCTTTAAAGCAGTGCAATCATTTTGAAATTTTTGTCATTTACTTATTATGCTTCATTAATTACTTATACAAAATTTTATTAAAATAAAACCATTTAAACTTGGTGTTCGGATTTATGTGTCACTTAGTATAGGTTGATATGCTGTAATTGCAACATGTGTTATTTTTATGTTGCAAATTTGATTAGGGAGTGATAAAGTTGGTGTTTTCTACTATATATTATCAAAATATTCATTGTTAATATTTTAAACTTATAACACCCCGCTACATTTTTATTATTTGTGTTTGATAAGAAAAAAAACTAAGATTTCAATAGTTGATGGGCCAACTGAAGTGGGACGGGGCTCGTAGAACAAAACTGCTAGTTCTTGTCCATTAGAGGGAAGTTATGAACCGGTAATTTGATGCTTCATGTCTCCTATTGGAAACATTGCCTTTCTAGAACTACGTAATTCATTCGACATATTGAGTGAACGAGTACAGTTCGTTTACTAATACGAGGGATGTCTGTTAAGTTTTGCATATAGAAACATAGTAGACCGCGCAGATCGAACGTCAGTATTGAACCTTAACCTCACTCTTCAGTAACCTTAAATTCAAAGTTTCACAACAATTCGTGTAGTGTTCTCTCTACAGTGAATTTTTAAGTGTCACCAAGTCATTAGAAAAATGGAACTCAACCGAGAACATTTTCGCGCCATAATTTATTACAACCTTCAGATATAATTATCGCAACAAGAATGCCTTGCTGAGTTACTGTCTGCTTTCGGCAACGAAGCGCCACATCAGTCGACAATTTCCCGTTGGTATGAAGAATTCAAACGTGGACGGGCGAGTCTTAGCGACGATCCCAGGGTAGGTGCACCAAAAACGGAAGTCCCCCAGGAAAACGTCGATGCTGTGCGCAAACTCATCATTGAAGATAGTCATGTGACATATCACGAGATTGAGGCGTCCTTGAAGATCTCAAAGACCTCAATTCAAAAAAATTTACATGAAGAATTAGGAGTAAGAAAATTAGTTTCTCGTTGGATACCCCACCTGTTGACTGAAGAGCATAAAGCAACCAAGGTTAAAAACGCTTGAACGTTTCAATTCCGGAAACTCAAAAAATGTGTACAGCAGTGTTAGTGGCAATGAATCGTGTATTTACTGAAATACACAGAAAATAAATGACAGTCGGCTGTTTGGGTGTTCCAACGAAAAGCCAACAAAAGTCATCCGTTCTCGAAGTGTTTCGAAAACGATGGTCGCGAAATTTGTGTCAAAAGCGGGCCATATTGCAACAATTCCTCTTAATGAGCAAAGAACTGTTACTGCGGATTGGTATACCACCAATTGTTTGTCAGAAATCATCACCGAACTTTCAACCCCGAAAGAAGAATCATCCTCCACCAAGACAATGCAAGCTCGCACACAGCCCAAAAAACAAGGCCGTATTTAACGAAAGAAAACGTGGAATTATTGGACCATCCTCCATATAGTCCCGATCTAAGTCCTAACGATTTCTTTACTTTCCCGAAAATTAAAAACAGACTGCGTGGTCAAAGGTTCCAGTCAGTAGAAGAAGCAGTTGACGCATTCAAAAATGCCGTTTTGGATCTGCCAGCAAACGAGTGGAATAAGTGCTTCGAAAATTGGTTCGAGCGCATGCAGATGTGTATGAATCTTCGTGGAGAATACTTCAAAAAACAATAAAGTCATTTAAAACTACCTGTTGTTTCATTTCAATATGCAAAACTTAAAAGACATCCCTCGTATGCAAGTCTTGACATATTCCAACGCAACTCGGCACGGGTTGCCCTGGTTCTAGGTACATATAACTTTATTTACAGTTGTTTTGACATTGTTCAAGCAAAATTAGGGAGTATGCGTTTATAAAAAAGAACTTAAATTTTTTTGGGACGCCCTACTGTAGAATTACGTAAAATCGTCTTGTACTCGTATTAGGTGTTTTGCCAAGTCGACTCTAGGTTGGGACAAAAGGGATGTCACGTGCCTCACAACCACAGAAACATTGGACTTCTTGCACTAAAAAGCCCCGTTTATATTTTGATATAGGTATCGATCATTTGCTGGCATTGGAATGCATTGAAGAGGCTAAAGAAGGTGGAGGCCGCATTACATCATTCGAATCTTTCTGTGGAGGATTACCGGCTCCGGAATTCAGCGACAATCCTTTGCGATACAAATTCTCCTGGTCACCTCATCGAGCGCTCTTGAATACCCTCTCCTCAGCTAGGTAAGGAAATCTAGATCTAGTTGTTGTTGTAGATTTATTTAGCATTAATGCTACAATGTCAATTTTGTATAATAATTCGGTTACATATTTTTCTTCTATCCATTTTCTGTAATTTTACATTCTTGCCTATTAAAATTACGTCACTACGCATTTTGAATATTCATAAAGTGATTTTTTAATTTCACCTTAAACATTTTTATATTCGAACACTGTTTAATATCATTATTCAATTTATTAAATTCAAATACTCTCTTTTGAAATATAGATTTACTAGTTATGCTACTACGAGTATTACAATCTTGCAGATGAAAATCTGTACTGCCTCTAGTTTCGTAGTTATCATAATGGCTATTTAATTTTGTTTTCTAAATGTGGTGGTAATAAATGATTTTTTAATTTGAATATGAAAACGAGAACCAAATAATACAGCAGACGCTCGATAACGTAAACACGGGATAATGAAAACTTGCGCTAATGTAAACACAAACTTCGTTCTATGGGATCAAACAGAACGCGCGATAACGTAAACAACTCTCGGCGCACGGAAACATCGCGACGGTAAAATGCTGAAGCCTCGATGATTTATGTCGGGCGTCGGGGAGTCCCCGATTTATGATGTAGAGTGTAGGGGATTCACCTCTGCGATAAAATACGACAAACTCGGTCAGTCGTATGATCGTTTAGGATACGTTGATACGTACGTATGTATTTCATTTTTGAACTTAAGTGAATACATTGCACGCGTTAATATATTTTACGACTATGGCATCCACATCCTATAAAAGAAAGTGTTTAAAGTTGAGTGAGAAAGTGAAAATCATAGACGAAGTTGCACTAGGTGCGGGAGTGACACAGTTAGCAAAAAAATATGAAGTATCGAAAGCAACAATTTGTAAAATTAAGCGTATGAAAACTCAAATTTTACAAAGAACGTGCAATACATTTGGAGGTCCGGGAAAAAGAAAAACTTAAAAAAATGCGAAAGCACCTAAAATGGAAAATTCCCTGTATAAGTGGTTTTTAAAACAACGGGAAAATCATGTCCCAGTTAGTGGCGAAGTACTTAAACAGAGAGCGAGACTGTTAAATGAAAAACTGAAAGAAACTGAAAATTTCGTAAATAGTGATAGCTGGCTACAACGATTCAAAACAAGATATGGAATTCCACTGCTATCTATATCTGGTGAAAAATTATCAGCACAACCACAAGTAGTGCAACCATTCAAAGAAAAATTATCGAGCTAGATTTAAGAATGGAACAAATTTACAACGCAGATGAAAGTGGCCTTTATTGGAAAATGTTACCAGAGAAAACCTATGCTGCATCATTTGAAAAATCTGCCCCGGGAAGAAAGCCGGAGAAACAACGAATAACGTTTCTAGTCTGCACTTATGCTAATGGTTCACACAAAATAAAGCCACTGGTAATTGGGAAAGCAAAAAATCCGCGCTCATTTAAAAATGTTAATATCCCTGTTGATTATGACTGTTCAAAAACCGCTTGGATGACTAGCAGTATATTCCTGAAATGGTTCCACAGGTGCTTTGTCCCTCAGGTATGACAATCAATTATCACAAATGCTCTATTCATAATTTGAAGATGTGTTTTCAATTTGTAGGTAAAAGGTTTCCTTAAACAACAGAAGCTTCCAATAAAAGCGTTGTTACTATTGGATAATGCACCAAGTCATCCTCCCGAGCAACAACTGAGGAGCAGGGATAGGTCAATTTTCGTCATGTACATACATGCCGCCCAACGTAACACCGTTAATTCAACAGATGGACCTGAATATAATAAGACTCACCAAACTATACTATAGGAAGTTTCTACTTTCGTCTGTCTTATCAAAGAATCCTGAAAACTTATCTGAGGCTTTAAAAAAGTAACATTACGAGAAGCTGTTTTAGATTTACATATGGCCTGGAATGAACTTAACCAGCAAACTATTCAAAAATGTTGGAACAATCTCTTTTGTACCAATAATGAAGATGATGAAGAAGACGATGTCCCCTTAAGTGAAATTAGAGAACGTTTGCGATTCAATAATGATAATGTTATTACTAGTGTGTCATTGGATGTTGTTGATTTATTGAAAACAGTGAATCCCAACATTGTTTCTACTCCTGCTGATATTAATTTATGGAATGAAGATAAGCATACGAATGATGCTGATAAGGAGGAGGATATGGACAGTGAGGATGATGAGAACGATCCCATTGAAGTCAGAAGTGTAGTGACTGACGCGCAAGCTATACAAGTTTTTAACCAAGCTTTAGATTGGGCTGAAAGAAAAGAAGTTTCATACACGGATATTTTAGTTCTTCGTAAATTACGGGCACAGGCATTGGAAGACAATGCTAAGCGCAAATTTACGCAGACAAAAATTGTTAATTATTTTTCTTCTAATTAAAAAAATACTTATCGCTGTTAGAATATTTGTTTATTTTGTTATAAATAGTATGTATTAAACGTTTCTTTTAATAAATCAAATATTAGATAAATCACGTTCGCTAATGTAAACATTTCGATAATGTGAACCACACTTGGATTAAATTAGTTTACATTATCGAGCGTCTGCTGTATATGAAATTTTTCACATTCAACCACTAAAGTTCTTCTAACATAGACTTAATCCTAGCATATTTGTTTTTATTTAAAATGATTCTCATAGCTTTATTTCGTAGAACTTGTAATTTTGAAAATATGTTTTCATTTGCTGTAAACAAGATGGTTGAACAACATACAAAAATGAGGAAGAATAGTGTTATACATATTTTTTTGGAATACATACTAAGATTATGAGAAACTCTATAGAAGTAATTTATTTTTTTCGATATTTGTGAAACAATGTAATCATAATGCTCGTGAAACAGTAGTTTATTATCCACATATACTAAGTGACATATAAATCCGAACACCCAGTTTAAATCGTTTTATTTTAATAAAATTTTGTATAAGTACTTAATGAAGCATAATAAGTAAATGATACAAATTTCAAAATGATTGCACTGCTTTAAAGCCCTTTGACCTTTAATAACGTGTGGATGCACCCTGATGTGCTACGCATTCTCCAACGCGCCTAGGCATGCTTCTGATCAGGTGGTCAATGTCCTCCTGTGGTATCTCATTCCAGGCAACCACCAACTCCTCTCGAAGTGCTTCTAGAGTCTGAGGAGGACGTTGCAAATTGAGCAATCTCCTACCCATCATATCCCGCACGTGCTCAATTGGGGATAAGTCGGGAGATCTTGGTGGCCATGGTAACAATGTAACATCATTATGTTGAAAGAAGTCTATTGTGACTCTTGCAACATGTGATCGGGCATTATCTTGTTGGAAAGTTGGATCTGCCAGGGTGTCAAGATAGGGTAAAAGATGGGGTTCTAGAACTTCGTGGATATAACGCTGCGCGTTCATGTTACCTCTGATGAAGATTAAAGGTGACCTGGAACCATAAGCTATAGCACCCCAAACCATAACTCCAACAGTGTGATGAACATGTCTTTCAACAAAAAACTGTGGATTCTTCCTTTCACCACGTCGCCTTCTAACCCTGGCACGACCATCGTGCATGCCTAAACAAAATCGAGACTCGTCACTAAAGACAATACTGTTCCATTTCTGATCCCAGAGTGACCGTTGTCTGCACCACTCAAGGCGATTACGTCGGTGTTCTCGAGTTAAAGGGAGGACCCAGTGTGGCCGGTATGAAAACAAGCCAAAACTTCTCATTCGTCGGTAAACACTTCGCATGCCAATAGGTCTTCCGTGTTCTGCAAACCATTCATTTGCAATGGACCTGGTAGTGGAGAAGAAACGGTCCCTTAAGGCCAATAATCTTAGGCGGCGATCTTCACGGTCTGTTGTTCTACGGCGGCGTCCAGTGCCCCTTGCACTTTGCGTACGGCCTTCTCGAAGCCATGCCTGACAACACCTAACCACAGTGTCTACACTTCTTTGCACCCGAAGTCCCACTATACGGCCCCTGTCAAACTCACTAATTTGACGAAATCGTACAGGTCTCCGTACTCTAGGCATCGTAACCGATCGTAAAGGATGTCAAGAACCAAAATCCGCCAACGTTGATTCTTTACTGCGGCTGAAATATTCATTTTTAGAGCGTTAGTGAATTAAAAAAAAAGCAGTATAAAAACCGGAATGTCCAACTGATAAGGCTGAAAATTTTTTCACTTGTTATTTACAGTAAGATAAATATATTCACCAACTTTTATTAAAATAAAACCACTTAAACTGGGTGTTCGGATTTATATGTCACTTAGTATATGTCACTTAGAATATATAGATTTCCGCTCGACAGGTTTCTTGAAGTATGAGGATCCGTTCTTACAAAGTTTCACAAAGGCTCTTAATGTTACAGATATTTAAGAAAAGGTCAAGTTGTCGAAATCAGTGAAGGTGGTGAACTAATGAGAGCTGCGAAACAACTCGATTTTCTTCCTGGATTTAACCTAGAAGGCTTCCCTAACAGAGACAGTATTCCTTATGCTAAGTATTATGGTGAGTTTCAAATTTCATTTAGTCAATACGCTTCACCAACAATTAAGACAAATATGCAATTTTCAACGAACATAATCAAGTATACAGGGTGTTCCAACGAAAATGGAAAGTATATAGTTTTCGTGGCAAACTTGATATGTTACTAGTACATATTTTAAAATTGCTAGTATATATACAGGGAGCTCCATAACTTCGTGCCATAGCTAGCATATATTTTTTTTAAATAGAACATCCTATTTTTTTATTTCATCTTTGAATAGAACTTCCAAAATCAAGAAGTGTGATATCATATAACATATGATTTCGATTTTTAACTTTTTTGATATTTGGTTAAACGTCTGAAAAAATGCCCAGCTCTGACGGCTCGCAGCTCCGCCATTTTGCAGGATATTTAGATAAGCTCTAGTTCACAAAAATTTCAGTGTCATCAATGTTAAGCTGATTTGGAAAAAGTTCTGAAATTCCAAATGGAACACCCTGTATATTTCTACATCGGTAAATAGATTTTTTTGTGAATATTTTATATTTTTCTTGGAATTAATAGCAATAACTCGAAAACTGCTCGAAAAAAGTGGTATAAAACCTTATATCAAAAACAGTTCCCAAGGAAAGATATTTAATGATAAGCAGTATACAGGGCGATTCATTTGACGCTTATGACGGAAGGTAAATTAATATATATATACAGGGTGGCGCATCAGTTTTTTTTTTGAAACACGCTCAGACCCATCGATTTTGTTTTCGAGGGAGACACAAGTTCGGCAAAAAATCACGTTAACCTTATTTTAAAGGTCTTTCAATTCCCTTTATAATGATGTAAAATACATGAGCTTCAGTTCAGTAGTTTTGAAGATTTATTCATTTAAAGCTTAAAGTAGACTTTAATAGGTACATCAGATTAGGTTGTACTACTTTCAGAAGAAATTTGACTAAAAGAATTTACTTAGTAAGTAAATGCTTTTCTTCGCTACAACTATGGTTTGTTTATCATTTTGTTGTTGAAAATAGCTATTGGAGCGTTTTTTTGTGGCAAAAAAGTTATTTCTTGAAGAAAGATAAGGAAACATCTCGTACTTATTTTAAATAGGAATTTAGTACATAGTTTGCGATTAATTTGACCAAACTTTGTTGCTAAAATAACTTGTAACGCTTTATTACATAAATTAACCATGGTATATTCCACAGCAGAAAGAGTTGAATTTATCGAAATATTCTTCGGAAATAATCAGTGCGCTAATAGAACAGCAGAAATATTTAATGAGCGACATGAGAACAGTAACTAACGTGCATCGAAAATATCTTCTAGAACTTGTAGCTAAATTTCGGGAAACTGGGTCAGTCGCCAATAAAAAACGCAACATTGAAAATCCGATAAGGAACGAAGCAATAGAAGTGGGGGTTTTAGGGCAAGTTTATGTAGATCCTACGTTAAGTAGCCGCAAATTGCAGACTGTGTGTGGTATTAGTCGACGTGCTGTCCAACGGATTCTAAAGGCCCATAGTTTTCATCCGTATAAAATTCACTTGGTACAAGAACTTAATGAAGACGATTTTGATCGGCGATTACAATTTTGTGAAGACATGAAGGAACGAATTATAAACGATGAACATTTTCTATTCAATACTTGCTTTTCAGACGAATGTTCCTTTTTCTTAAATGGCGTAGTAAATCGTCATAACTGCCGATATTGGTCCGATTCTAATCCCAGAATTTATCATGAGGTTCATACACAGCATCCACAAAAATTAAATGTTCGGGCTGCTATTTTTGGCGATCATTTAGTTGGACCTTTTTTCTTACCTGGAAATTTGACCGGTGAAATGTTTTTGGAATTACTGGAAGACGCCATAGATCCTGCATTAACAGCCATAATTGAAAATCAGAATAATCGGCGGTACATTGCGAATAGGTTGATGTTCCAACATGACATTACGCATTACGTGTTCGACAATATTTAGATGAGACGTTTCCAGATCTATGGATTGGTAGAAGAGGTGCCATTGAATGGCCCCCAAGATCGCCAGATTTATCACCTTTAGGATTTCTTTATGTGGGGTCATTTAAAAAGCAAAATCTATGCTACTCAGCCAACAACATTAGAAGACCTGCGACTAAGAATTGTGAATGAGTGCCCTCAAATTACTCCTCCAATATTGCAAAATGTGTGGCAACGTTTTGAGCAAAATCTTTATTATTGCATGGAGAGTCATTGTGGCCGTTTTCAACATTTACTTACCTAACGGGTCAGTTCATTCTTCATTTTTAAATTACTTTGCTGCCAAATGTATTGATCTCCACAAATGATGATGTATTAGTTTTGTTTAAGCTTTAAATCAATAAATCTTCAAAACTACTGAACTGAAGTACATTAATTTTATATCATTATAAAGGGAATTGAAAGACGTTTAAAATAAGGTATCACTCAACCCCCCTTTCCATTTCAAATTTTAGGGTTGGTGACACCCCCGCCCAGGAGGCTGCACGTGTTAACGTGATTTTTTGCCAAACTTGTGTCTGCCTCGAAAACAAAATCGACGGGTCTGAGCGTTTTTCTAAAAAAAACTGAGCTGGCAGTAAATGCGTCTGTTTCATTTTCGATGACAAAATATTTTTTTGAACAAAAATTTATCTAAATATCTTAAAAAATGGCGGAGCTGTGAAGCGTCACAGTTGGACAGTTTTTCAAACATTTCAATAATTATCTAAACAACTGATAATCGAAGTCATATGTTATATGATATAAAACTTCTTATTTTTAGAAGCTCTATCCAAATATGCAATAAAATATAGGTTATTCTATTTAAAAAAAACACGTTTGCTGTGATACGAAGTTATGAAACACCTTGAAAATAGTGAAATAATTTTGAAATACGCACTAGTAACTTATAAAACCATGAAACTACTTTCCATCTTTCTTGGGACGCCCTGTGTATATAGCTATACAAGGTGGCCCAACGAAAAGGTCGCACTCCTATTTGTGACTCCCTTGGTATATTTTGGGAAAAAACTCAGACAATTCTAATTTCTAGAGGGACGTCTTTTTATCTATAGCCGTACAATACAGGGTGATCCAAAAATAAGATATTGTGTTACACTTTAGATTTTTAAATGGAAACCTCAAAGATTTTTTTTAGAATCTATTCCTCAATGTTCAAACATGCCTTGAGCTATTATATTCCACAGTAATCCGCTGACGAAGATATTGGATCGAATCTGGCTTCGTACTAAAAACTTTACTTTTCAAATGCCCCCAAAGAAAGTAATCTAAAGGCCTTAGGATCCACTGATTCAGGAAACTGTTGTACTTAAGATACATAGTGCATGGTGTTGGAAATGAATGTAATTTTCATTACAATTATAATTAACGTCATTTTCTATTAATTTCGTAATTCGTGGCTCTATTGTATTCTCTAACATGTCCATCAAGTTTTCAGGAATAAAGGTAGGTCCTTCATTATGTGGATTTGAGTCGCTCCGACATCAACAATTATGTCTATTTACAGCTGCATGTAAATAGAACGTACACTCATGCTAGAAACAAATATTAAAAAACGGATTTGCATTGTTGGTTAAACTTTGGGACAGTAATTCTTGGTACTGTTGAGCTTGGAAATCCTGAAGAAGTAGCCAGTCCAGGAATGCTTTGGTTGTTGTCAAGTGCCACGTGTCTCTAAACGGTTACTTCTGCGGCTTCCTTTCTAAGTGGTCGGTTTTCTCGATGGCGATTACGGCGAATACTAGGAACAAATCAAGTTTCTCAAAAAATTTTTATTAACTTAGCCGTATTCTTATCATTAACATTTTTGTCTGGATGTAACGTAGACAACCGGGCAGTAGATTTTGCAATGCTTGTTATTTCTACCCTTTCTTGAATAGAATAGCTCATTGTTCAATATTTGTCACAATTAGGTAGGTAATTTACCAACTTGAAATAAAAGACAAAGTTTTTCTATGACATACAATGACACTGACTATTGCTAAATGTTCTTGCTGGTATCCATCATTATTATTTTTTAATCACCCTGTATTGTAAGACAATAATAATAATAATAATACCTTTATTGTCCAACAGTTTCCCATTTATAGGACAATTTATAAACATAATACAAAAGCAAAAAAAAGCGAAAAGAGAACAACAAATGCAACACAGGTATACATTTGTAACATGAGCTATTGGTCCGAATAAGCCTTAGCTGCCATTAGCAGGTAATTAACATTTGTCGTAAACATATCACAGTAACATCCAATTCTGTTTAAGTTAGAGCACATTACATATAACGGTGACTTGAGAAGAATGTTTGTCCTAGCTCTAGGAAGCCCGAATATTTTATGATTGCGAGATGCAAACGTTGGAGTACGAAACTTGATCTGTTCCAGGATCATGGGGCAATCAATTAAATTGTTGATCATTTTGTAGCCAAATATTATTGAGGCACAGTACCTACGTTTTTTCAAAGTCAACATGTCTAAGCGACTACATAGTTCCTCATTACTTGTACCTCTCTCTGGATATGTCCAATCAATCCTAAACAGAACAAACTTTCATAAACTTCCGTTGTACTCTTTCAATAGCTGTGCTATAGCATTCATAGTAAGGGCTCCAAATAATACTACAATATTCGACTTTAGATCTAACATAAGCATAATATAATAGCTTAATAGACTTTATGTTATGAAAATTCCTGCAATTCCTTACTATGAAACCATAAGCCGCCAATGCTTCTGATGCTTTTTTATTTATATGCTGACTAAAAGTTAACTTTTGATCATAGATTATACCTAAATCACGTACATCAGAGCACAGACCCATCAATAGAGTACGGATATTCGCAAACATTAATTTTCCTGGTATATGACTATTTTACACTTCCTCACATTAAGCTCCAACTTGTTTTCTACACACCAAGACAGCACAAAACCTAATTGGTGTTGTAGCTTGATACAATCATCAGGAGTAATTATCTGCGAATAAATGTTTAGGTCGTCAGCAAAGCATAGGCGTTCACATTCAACTGAGTCACAGAGGTCATTAATAAATATCAAAAACAGTAATGGTCCCAGGTTGGACCCCTGAAGAACTCCAGAAGGTGCCAAGTAGGTCTCAGATTGGAAGCCATTATAGCTAACAAATTGTCTACGATCGGATAAGTAAGATTTCATCAACTCCCTAGCATCATCTGTGAAACCAAGTGCACCTAACTTGTTTAATAAAGTTTTGTGGTTAATTTTATCGAAAGCCTTCGAAAAGTCGGTATAAATAACCTTAACTTGCTCATTACTATCAATGGCTTCCGAGAGGTACTGCGTTATTATAAATAGATTTGTGGTTGATGGAAACTGTGATGGAAATTGTGCATCAAATACAGTAACATCTATAACCTCAGATTTAATGCATTCCTTCCTTCCAATAGGTGGAAAGACGTTCTCCTAAAAATCAAAATTGGCGTGTCCGAGCGTTTTTCCCAAAATAAACCAGGAGAGCCCCAAATGGAGGCGCGGCCTATTCGTTGGGCCACCCCGATTAAACTCGAAGTAGAAACCTAAAAACGGTCTGGTTATTTGCAGGTATCGACGATGCCACAACGATTTTGAGAGGAACTCTGCGCTATTCAGGCTTCTCCCAAGCGGCTAGAGAGCTTCAAAGCGTCGGTTTGATCGACACCCAAGAACACCCAGCTTTACATTCGCAGGGACCCGACATTACATGGAGACATCTCATCTGTGACTTGCTAGGTCTCGAGGATGACACAATCCTGTTAGGAAACCTAAGGAGCAAGATCGTGGAAAGAACGGGTTCCGAATTCTCGGTAGAACTGTTAGAAGAGCTTGGTCTACTGGACGATAAGCTGGTCGTTAAGAAAGGGACGCCTCTGGATACACTCACACACTATTTGACTTCTAAGTTGTCTTTAGGTGAGAAACGTAGCCCTAATTTAATTCAGACGGATGACTATTAATTTTTGCAAAAATAGCAACTACCTCCCCTTTGTGGCGCCCATGTATGTAACTTAATCGGTCTAAACGTCTATACCCGTTTTGTAGCAACAATTTCTTCACGAGTTTATTCAGATGGATTTCTTCTGTTAGATAGATACGACTCAAAAAATTGCAAAGTAGAACGATCTAAGCCACAATTTGTAAGTTTGTTTAAGCATGTTTCAACCTGTCAAAGACTTCTCAAAAATTGGTATACAGGGTGTTCCTTAATGGTATGCGAATATTTGAGGGTGTGAATCTACATAAAAAATTAATGTTAGTTTGCTTTATAAACTATAGTCCAAAAATGTTTCCTTACAAAAACTCGGGGTGTTGAAGTTTTAGGAAAAAAATGGAAATTAATTAATAATTTCAGAACCGCTTTAGATATTTCACTGATATTTAGCAAATAGTGAAAGTTAAGAATTCTGTATATTTTTAGCTTTAACAGTGGCGTGCGTACGGGTATTGACTTCGATATTTTTTAAGAAAAAAATGGTACGCCAATGGTTTTTTGCCAAATAAGAATTATTTTTGAATTTCCCGTTCAATTTTAAACAAATAATTTCTCGAATTGTTTTCTTTTGATGCGCCATTTTTGAGTAAGAAAATAAAAACCGTTCTATTGTCCGAGAAAATTAATGTAATTATTGCAAAATGCAATTTAGCAAGAAGAAGAAAAAAATAGTACGTCAATGGTTTTAAGCCAAATAAAAATTATTTTTAAATTCTCGGTTCAATTTAAAACAAATTATCTCTCTCGAGTTGTTTTTCTTCGATGCGTCGTTTTTGAGTAAAAAAATAAAAACCGTTCTATTCTATTCTACTTCCAAAATTATTATTAATTTAATTGGAATGAACAACAACAACTGACGACATAAACATAACATTAAAACCAACGAAATGATACAAATTTTTTTGAAAATGGCCCCCTACACTTAGTATGCATGCTTCCGCCCTCCTTCTCATAGAATTGCGTACTCGTTGAAATATCCCTGGACTGTTTTTTTATTCTATCACAAGCTGCAACTATTCTTTCTCTTAATTCCTCTACAGTGTTAATGGGACTTGGGTACACTAGTGTCTTGAGATAGCCCCACAAAAACAAATATAAACTGTTGCGGTCTGGGGACCTTGGTGACCATTCTTGGGGCCCACCGCGGCCAATCCAACGATATGGATAAACAGTTTGTAAATAATTACGAACCGATACACTGCAATCCGCTGGTGCACCATCATGTATGTACCACATATTGTTTCTTATTACTAACGAAACATCATGAAGCAGCAAAGGCAACTGTTGAAGAAAATTGAGGTAAGTCTGACCGTCAAGTCGTCCCGCCAAGAAGAATGGACCAATAAGGTGGTTGCCAATAATTCCTGCTCATACGTTAACCGAAAATTGGTGTTGGAAATGGGTTTCGGTTACGGCATAGGGATCTTCTTCTGTCCACAAATGATTATTGTGGAAATTCTGATTGGCATTTCGAGAAAAATTAGCTTAGTCCGTGAGCAGAATCATTGATTCAAATTGCGGATTTTGTGTAATTTTTTGAAGATACCATTGACAAAAGGTCACACGCCTTGGAAAATCAATGGGAAGTAATGCCTGTACTCTTAAAATATGGTAAGGATATATTAAAAAATCCACTAAAATTCTCCAAACAATTTGATGGCAAATATTTAAGTGTCTAGCGATCTTCCTCGTACTCGTCTCAGGATGTTCTTCGACTTCGTGCAGCACTGCTTCCTCAATTTCACTTAGAGGTCTACCTTCAGATGTTCCTCTTCGGACAGAACCAGTTTCAACAAGACGACGATGAATATTAGAAAAGGTTCGACTATCTGACAAAGCACGATCGGGATATCTCTGGTGATAAATCCGTCTGACTTGCTCACCATTACCGTCGGCAAGGCCATATACGTAATGCATTTCCGCCATTTCTGCATTTGAACAATTCACCATTATTAACAAGATTGTAAAATCTAAATAATGAAAAAAATGTCACAGCGAACAGATTTGAAGACTTGTCAGATGTCAAAAGCCAGTGACATATTCCTGAGCAACTAGATATTTATTGCTAAATTGCATTCTTTTCTCTGACAATAGAACGGTTTGTTTATTGACGTATCCATGTAAATGAAAATGTGCTTCATCACTCATAAACAACGTCGACATTGTTATCCAACTGTTCAATCATGAGCTGTGCAGAATTAACACGTTGTGCATAGTCCCCTTTCAACAGTTGTTGACAAACTTGGATTTTGTAAGGATGGAACACTAAATCCTTCTTCGAGATGCGACGTACAGAGGACGCGTGGATCCCTAGGGAACTGGCACACAAGCGGACGGAACGATTCAGGCTTTGCAGCGTGTCAACTCTCACTCTGTCTACGTTTTCGGGGGTTCTAACAGTACGGTTTCGCTCTGGCGGTTTTTTCTTCATCGCAATACCTGTTGTGTTGAATGCTTCCACCCATCTCAAAATGGTGTTACGGTCCCGTACTGTCCCACGACGTGGAACACGAAAGTGAACGCGAAACTCACGTTGGGTTCGAACGACAGACTCGCCATTTTGAAAGTACCGACGTACAGTGAACACACGATGCTCAACGTTCCAAACCATCTTGCCAACTGAAACGGCACTTCTCCCTCTATCCAACACGCCCTTCCCCACCGACACGGGAGCAGCCCGCTCGATGTAGTACCCATTCGAAAAACATGCGTTCTTTGTGACGGACCTTGTACAACATCTACTTGGCTACATCTGTCAACACAATCTGATACATATTGTGTAAATTGCAACACATTTGTTGTAGTTGATTTTTTTCCACAAAGCCATGCTGTGGAGGGTGAAATGAGATGACGTATGAAATTATTTTAATTTAAAATTGAATTATTAATGATTATTCGACTGTGAATGACTATTTCCAGAACCTTAGTACAGTTACATAACAACTTAGAACTAGTAAATTCAAGCCATATGGTGTATGATGCAAATGCTGGGCAACCTATAATTGTAGATTTAACAAGTGATTTCTCAATTTTACTTTAAATGTTGTCAAAGTTTTCTGGTCTTTTATCTCTGATTATAATTTATTATATTCAATCAACCCTTGATGGAATACAGATTTGTAGCATATGTTATACTTTTTGGTCATTAAATGGAAGTCATCTTTATTTGTGGTATTATTTAAATGATGGTCGACATTTGATGATGTTAAATTAGTTAGACTTGATGGAAATATATTATTTTTTACTTTATAAATGAATATCATTACAAGATATTTGATAAAAATTTTTACATTGAGCCATTTTAATTTGCTAAGCATTTGCCTAATTGGAGTATATTTATCTTTATTTAGTATTATTCTCATGCACTTATTTTGTAAAATTTGCAGTCTTTCAAAAATGGAATTATTTGCTAAATATAAAATAGTCGAACAGTACAAGAAATTTGGAAGAATGATGGTATTATAGATAATTTTTCTGCTATATGAACTCAGACATCCTGAAACTCTCGATAAATATCCAGCTTTACTACTAATCTTATTTATAACTTTAACATAATGAATATCAAAAATTAATCGAGAGTCAACAAAAACCCCCAGATATTTAAATTTTCTACGAATTCAATATCTTCACCACCAATATTCAGTTGAACATTTGTACATTGTTTTTTTTCCGATTAACAAGGCTTTCGTTTTACTTGTATTTAATTTTAGTCTGTTAGATGCTAACCATTTTGAGACAAGTTTCAAGTCTTCGTTTATATAAGAGATACCAGTCTGAATATTTTTAGTACTTATATAAATCATAGTGTCATCGGCGAAAATCTGAATTTTGCATTTTTTGACTATGGCAGGTAAATCATTTATGTATAAAATCAAAAGAAGTGGTCCCAGGATACTGCCCTGTGGAACACCCAACGTATTTTCAATTTTTGATGAAATAGTGTCCTTAACTTTTGTAACTTGCATCCTTTTAGACAAATAATTTCTAAACCAATCTAAAACACTTCCTGTTATACCATATGCCTTCAGTTTACCTAACAAAATATCTCTATCAATCGTTTCAAATGCCCTCTTCAAATCCAAAAATACTGCTATGACAACTTCTTCTGAGTCTATGGCTCTTCTCCAATTCTCAGTTACCAACTGGAAAGCCGTTTCTGTGGAATATTTTTTTCGAAAGCCTGCTTGCGCCTCCACTAAAATTTTGTTTTCTTCTATAAACTGCATTAATTGGTCATGCACTATGGACTCTAATAATTTTTCAATGTCTGGTAACACGTTTACTGGTCTCATATCGCTGCATCTTTTAGAATTTTTTATTTTGGGAACTGGTGTTATTGTAGAGCGTTTCAAATTTTAGGAAAAGAACTGCTTCTCAGTGAACAATTGATCCAATTTAATACAGAATATCCCAAACTTTCGAAACAGTTTTACAGCACGTTTTGAGTAGTGATTTCGGCACAGTTGTTATTTGATTTTAAACTGTTTACTTTTTTCTTAGATAATTCAATGATACGCTGTGAAATTTAGAAAGTGTATGCAACATTTTATAGTGTATGAGAATGATTCCCAGATTTGAAAATGGGCCACACTCATGCAGTTTTCCGTGCATCTCGAAATTTACATGTTTTTGTGGCTAAATTGGATAACATGCACGGACAATACTTGAATACTGTCTTGAATAAAGAAAGACGGTAACTTATCTAGACCAGTAGCTAGTTTATTTTTAGGCTTTTTAGAGGCAAATATAGTTTCTTTTTCAGATTTGAAATGAGTTTATCCCATAATGGTTATCCACAGAGTTTACTAATTTTTTTTTCTTCTTTCAGAAAAAGATGAGCGAGACTTGGTGATTTTGAGGCATGACATAGGGATCTTGTGGCCTGATAACAAAAAAGAAAACAAAGGAATCAATCTGGTTGTATATGGAGACATAAACGGTCATTCTGCAATGGCCAAAACGGTTGGGTATCCAGCAGCTATTGCGACTAAAATGATTTTAGATGGTGAGTACAATGAAATTCGGAAAAGAAAGAATTATGAAATCCTCCAAAAGAATTGATGATTTAAACTTTATTGACTCCGCTTCAAAATAGCAAATTGTTGAGTTTACGTCAAGAAAGCCTACAGGTTTTCGTACAACAAAATCACACGTCAATAATCAACTAAAATGGTGGAAAGATCAAAGTAGTGAATAATATTTGTATATTACAAACAATAGGTTATGCTAAAATTTTTTGAAACCCTCTTGTTAATACATACTAGTTTAAAAAAACTAAACTGTGCCTTTTTTTCAGATGAAATTCAAGAGAGAGGATGCATCCTGCCGTTTGCTCCTGAAATATACCGACCAATTTTACAAAGACTGAGGACCGAAGGCATCTCACATCATGAAACTTCTAAATTTTATTAAACCATGACTGTATCTACATAAATAATGTATTTTTACACCCATATCTTCATTTGAAAACACATCTAGTTCTTTTCACGGTTTTCGGCGGTTACGCCACACTGCCATACGAATTAAATAAACAGATTGACTCATGGTACAATGTGCACAGCTTGACTTTCCTAAGAAAAATTTAACACTACGAAAGCTGATCTTTATCGTAGCTGCTACCCGCTCTTGCACACACATATGGATTGGGCGATAGAGTGCCTGCTTCAGAGTTTTGTGCGCCCTGAGGCAAAGTTAGATAGACAGATACGTAGATAGGGAAATAATATTTGTAATCTTAAGAGGTGATTCCTTGCATTATTCTAAGCAAAAGAGTTCATTATAACTTATGTCCGAAAATCAATCGTTTTCTAGGAAAGTGAGTCGTAAATAATTGAATTTTCTCAAACATTTGGCAACGCTGCAACGCAACCGCGATACGAGCGCACGACGACCGCAATTGATTCATCGAATTGTTTACGTTTGTATGATATCTTTGTTGAAAATATGCCTTGAATTATTCAATACTTTCACGCAATTTTTTGTGGCTAATATTTTTTATGCAATAACTCTTTCAGTACAGTACATTTACTTAAAAAAAAATGACCGAACTTACCGGTACATGTCGATACACACCACCAATTCCCACGATTTGTTGCGATGCACGAAAAAAGGAAAAAAACAACATTCGTAAATCATATCATAAAGTTACAGTTAAATGTATTAGTAATCACAACAACACGCGATGATACATGCAGTGCGGGTGGATTACGACGTTGCCAGTTGTGTGAGGGATTCTGTTTGTCTGTTTTTCTTCGGAAAATTGTATTTAATAAGCAAGAAAATTATTTTGTTAGAGACACGTAATTACTAAATAGATGTATTGATACATTTTACACTATTAGTCATATGAATTTTAATTAGTAACGTACAAAATTGATTTATTTCATAACTAAAAATAAATAAAACTTCAGCCTTTTTTCGCTCCGAAACAATAATGCAAGGAATCACCTCTTAAAGTTACGAATATTATTTTCCCAACACCCTGTATATATGGATCTCAAATAAGTGAATTATATAACTCACACAAGGTATAGTATGGTTTACAAATAAGGGCGTTTTTGAGTTCACGGCGCAATGTCTTTAAATTGTTGATTCTTTTGATATTTTCAGGGAGGCACATGTAATTTTTCAGACCATTATAAATAATTGAGTCTTTCGCAAGTGTTGACTCAAATACTACCAATTTAATATCTCATTTTTGTCTAATACCGAGAGCATTTAAATGTCATAAATTTGGTCTAACAATGAAATTCAAGCAATTGTTATCGCACCATCTTTTAGTTGATTGTATGTGTTAGAACATGTCGTCGACAATACTTGTAATCCATTGATCTTGGAGCTATAGTTATGCTCTACAGTTTATATTTAAATCCTGTAGTTTTAAGGTGATCCGCCAAAAATCGTGAAAAGACCTATGTCTAGATTATAATTTTTGTAAATAACATGTTATTTTATTGTTATGTGTTCGAAATGTTTGAGTGTGACATAAAGTGGAATATGGAATATTATTACAAGCTTGAGTTAGCGACTGAAATGTAATTATACCAATATACCTACGTTATTGTTGTTACGTTAAATTTGTTTTTTTCTACCCCGGAAACTAAACATGAATGAAGATGATGATACCCTATTAGGTATCACAATGGAATATTTAGAAAAAAAATTACGACGGAACATCCGAAGTCTTAAACAAATATTTAGAAAATATTCATTAAATATTTTCGGCTAAGGCGCATGTGCGTGTGACCCCGAGCGACCAATAGCATAATAGCAAGCCAGCCTGAGCCGTCCCGTTTTCCGGCATCCATTTTGCCTATGACTTTCACTATGATAGCGTGGTTCCTGTGTAGCTCCAAGTGGCACATTATTTGAGTGTTTTTTGTGGGAGAGGTTAAGTTTTTCGATAATTAGATAGCTTAATTTATCTGACTAGTAAACATTATTGTGCCAGTTGAGTATAAAGGTATTCACAAAACCATACTTAACTAGCCTTTGAATGTAACAGTTATTTGATATTGGTGGATTGATCTGAGAATGGATACGAAAATTGTATTCATAACATCCCAATGAAAAGTCGTATAATCGCAACTTGATCGAGATACATCAAAAATGCTTTTTTAAATATCTCAATTATTATTATTATTTTTGTCGTAGTAGGTATGAATTAAGTATACTACAAATATCTATAATGAATATTTTATAAGTATATAAGAAATATTTTTATTAAATATTAAAAAATTTGTCACTACAAATATGTAACAAACATTCTGTTAAAGTATTTAATAAATATTAAGTGCTATCGGGGTATTAACCACATTTCAACAAAAGTAAGCAAATCTCTCAACTCCCCTCTCATGCTTTCTTAAACATTTTGGTACATTTTACGATTTGAAGCAAGTAATGGATGTCACACACATGCTTTGAATACCATCATTTAATGTTAATTTCCATTGAACTGCAAACCTATGCAACTTCATTTTCGGCAAACTCGGAAATGGATCTTTCTAAATGCTCTTTAATTGTAAGGCCACCTTCATCCAAATGAGATCCAAAATGATCATGAGGCAGTTTCAAACCAGCAGCCAGTTCCCGACTAAGAGGAGCCGCTTTTTGTTACTTGGTTCATTTGGTACATTTCTACAAGGAGAATTGATAACTAGAAGTCTAAGCAAGTAAGCATATCCATATTTGGGGAATCCCTAAAGGTGCGTTTCGATTTCGAGCATAGACAAGGATTTGTTGTGTAAATATTACCATCGATGCCAAAACAGAACTTTTACTACCGCACAAATATGACAGGTCTGTCGGCGTATCTGTCCGCTAATCCTTGACCCCTCTAAATTTTTACACAATATTACTACTATGACTAGGATGGAAAAGCTTTGTAGTTTTTTTAAATCGATCCAGTGGTGGCGGAGAGGAATGCCAAAATCAAAAAAATAAAAATTGCTCAAACACCTGATTCTGATCATTTTTGAAAAAATTCTTGGAGTTAAAAAAATTGAGCGTCGAGGTAGATGGGGGGCTGAGTAGGGTATATCACAATTTTTTGATGTTAGTGTATCTATACGCTGTCAACCTTGGTAATTCTACGCACCTACTGGTAATTCCATTGGTAAAACTGTAAACGAGGTATACAATCTCTTGGCAATAATGCTTGCACCCATTGGACATGATATGAATACAAAAGTTGCTCGTAGAGAACCTGCCACACAGTGCTGTTGAAATTATTACCACTTAATCTAGTTGCTATAGTCCTGGTACTGATACCAGTATTTTGTACCAAAGCACGTAAAACTGCCTCGTCAAACTCAGGTGTTCTAACGGACATCGCCCGGCCTCGTCTCATTGGTGGAAATGTCAAAATTTTCTCAAAAACATTATTGTCAAAAACATCAATAAAAACATAAGAAAATTTACCTCTTTCCCGGAATCTACGGTCTACGCCTTCAAATCTTTTACTATCTGGAAGTTGCTGATGGAGAAACACTTCTGCATACAGGCGCCTCGATGCATAACAATTACTATAAGCACGTGCATACATGCCATTTTCTCAAAATGTCCATCACAAAAACCGAGTCAAAAACTTTTTAGAGAAATTTCGCAAAGAAAATTACGTGAATAATTCCTTTCTTGCAGAACTGACGCGCAAATGTCAAACCTCCATGTAGAAATGATTTTTTTGTTTTTCAAGGCACTTGTGATTTTTTTAGCAAAAATTAATAACCCAATTTTATCCAGTGACCCGAAATAAAATGGTTTTTTTTTTCTCGAAAACAAAGTGAGATACGAAAAAAATACAAGAGGCAAAGAAGTTGTATTCTTATATGCCTAATCAAACAATAAATAGTAAAGTGACAAGTGCCCCGGGAAAAATAATATTGCCAAATCTCAACAGAATCGAGTAAATATTTTTTTAAATAATTAATCAGTGCTTGCAAACACTGGCTCATAATTTCAACAAATAAATTAATCAACACTTTTAAAATCTTTCAATTCTCTAACAAAACTCCTATAGTTATTAAAATCTTTCATACAATGCGGTAAATTATTAATTTCTTTAATTGCGTCTGTGATTGGATTTTAAACCTATATTAGTTCTAGTGGAAACTTGATAAACATTATTTAGTGATCTTGCTTGGTGATCATGCACATTATGGTAAAAACTAATATTTATGTTACTTTTTGTGGATTATTTATAATTTTATAAACAAGTTTACATTGTTCCACCTCCAATATCACTCCTAATTTGTTTAAATTTAAATTTGAATAAATTGTATTAGAACTTGTGAGCCAATCAAAATTAAACAATATTTTCAAAATTTTATTTTGCGAAACTTGAGCATTATTAAAATTAACTTAAATTTGAAATTTGCTTTTGTTAGACAAATAATCTCTACTCTTATATAAGGCAGGCATTGAAACTATTTTATCAGAAATTCCATTTAAGTGTAGTGACCAATTTGAATGTTCATCTATTAGTAATCCCAAATATTTAATACTTTACACTTTTTCTAGCGCTATATTATTTATGTTAATATTTAGATTAATGTTAACTGACTAATTCTTTCGTTTAAATATGCTTCAACTCATCATTAATAAGATTCGTTAAAGCAATTCGTCTGTTCCAGAATATACAGTGTCATCTGCAGAGGTAAAAGGTCTTGCCCTTAGATTGGCCAACTTGAGAATCAGTACGTAAAGACCTACAACAGAGATCCAAGAAGTGATCCTTGTGGTACCCCGTAGTTATTAGATAACCATTCACTATCAATGTCTTCAAGATTTATGTACTGTTTTCTGTCATATAAATACGTCTTAATCAAGCTGTACAAAATACCTCTGAATCAGATTTTAAACAATTTATCCAAAATAAACAGCTACAACTACTTGTTGTTTATCTAGAGCCATTGACATGTGATCCACAAAATCAACAACCGCACTAAGTGTGCTACTGTTCGTTATAAACCATATTGAAATACATAAATCAATAGACTGCGAGTATCAATAAAAGATAACAATTTTTTTTAAATTCTCTATGATCTTAGAAAATACACTTACAACTGAAATAGGCCTGTAATTGTTCATACATCTTTTATCACCCGACTTAAAAAGTTGTGTTATTTTACTTATTTTCAATTCTGATGGAAAGACCCCTTTTTGTATAGTTTCATTAATTAATCGTACTAAAACAGTATTATGTATTCTCCAAGTTTATGTGCATCCCTAACCGTGATACCGTCATTTCCGGGTGCTCAGTATATTCTTTCACAACTTCCAACAACTCTTCTTTATTAGTCAATGTTATCAAAATAGAATCATCATTGTGAACCTCACCAACATAAACAAACTCAATCAAGTGCTGAATCTCCGATTCCAAATTTTCAACAATTGATCCACCGACCCGAGAAAAGTATTTATTTAAATTGTTTGCGATGTCAAGTTGAAGATCAATAATGTTATTCTCAGTTGTTAGTTGATCAACTGTTACTTTATACTTCTTATTTTTCATTAGACTGTTAATAAAAGCCCATTGTTGCTTTACATTATTTCCAGCTAAGCTCTATTTAGTGTGGAAATAACGGTTCTTCGAAGCACGTATTTTATTCTTAATTTTATTTTTAATGCTTTTTAAATTCAGAGATAATAGTGAAGTTTTCTGGTTGCTTAATCTTTCACTTGTATGATTTATCTCTTTTTTTTTGATAAGCTCAAGGACTTCATTATTTATCCAGGTGTTATTTGTACGTATTCTTATTTTTTCATATATACCGATTTACTTTTACATTCTTTAATCAAATTAATTAATTGTTGACAAGTTGTGACATTTATGCTTAAAATTTTTTGTCTACATAAATTTCGTCAAGGCAGGTATTAATAAAAACATTTTTATATCTTGAGAACTCTACATTCCCAGACCTATTATTATAAAAACTTTTTTTCATAGTTTTTAACAAGGAATCTCCCTCTAAGGGCCGTATCGTAAGTCGTTCCTACAATTTAGGATGCCGTTATAGCCTCCGTGATTTTCATGGTTTTCTACTGTTCCGTGTCAGCACTCTATTTTGAGGTTATGTTACAAATATCCATTTGCATCAAATTCTTCAAGATTTTGATTTATATCAACCAAAACATAGCCAAACAATAAGATAGCGCTAACGCTGACACGGAATAGTAGAACTCTAGAAATATCCCAACCTTTCTGAAGGATAGAAAAGACCATGAAAATCAAGTAGACCATAAAGGCGTCCTACAATTGTAGGAACGACTGACGATACGGACCTAAAATATCTCCGCCTGTTTTTTCACCCTGTATATATCGTGGATTCGCTTTTTTTAAATATCGATCTATCGAATATATTTTTTGTTGACATGTTGACCCATCTCTACCATCTGATTGACTGACGTGACTGACAAGCTGACAATGGCCAAGTCATCAGTCACTGGCGAACCGTCTTGGTTTTTTAATCCCATTTTTATTCCAAAAACCCAATTAAACAGAATTCTGGAATTTGGAGAACGGCAGTGATAGTAATGTCTTATACTTCGTGAGAGCATTTTCGATATTTATGTAGCAAAAATTCATAAACAGGGTTATTGTATTTTTTATTTTGGATAGTGAAAACATATTGAAGACATGGAAAACCTCTTCAGCATGTGGAAAGTGCGAGAACTCGCAGATAAAGTGTAAGTACTCCTCATTCAATCGGAATTCCAGAAACCAGTTGTCACCACCCACTATCGAAAGTGTAGGCACACTCTGTAAATGCGTTATCATGTTTTCAGTACAAATGTTGTAATGAACTACACAGAGATTGAGGCAAAGGTACGAGAAGCTACCAACGACGAACCTTGGGGCCCCACTGGTCAAATCATGCAGGACCTTGCTCATTCCACATTCACTTACGAACACTTTCCCGAGGTAATGTCTATGCTGTGGAAACGAATGTTACAGGACAATAAACAGCATTGGAGGCGAACATACAAGGTATTTATTAGGTTCTTCAAGCTATACAGTATACCATTACATTAAAAATGCATATGAAAGAGGTCGTAAAAGGTATTTCTAGATTAATTTTGTTATAATGATGTAAGTATAGCTCATTAATGAATAATTAGTATTGAGGTTTAATCAGTGTACAGTGAATTATCAAATGTTTAGCAGGTATCAGCGCTAGATTACTTACAGGTTTATAATTATACATTGGAAACTTGTTTACATAAATTTAAAAATAGACAAAAGTTCCCAACACACAGCCAAATGCGTTAAATTAATACAAGGATTAGTGAAGACCACCCTGTAGAACTCAAATTTTATCAAATATTAATGGTATAAAAATGTATTTGACTTAATGCTTTTGGAAATAAAGAATTTGCACAGTCTAAAGACATTTTATAATCTCTTAAAAGACTATTGAATTGAAAATAGTTTTTACAGTCTAGAAGAATATCCTGATATATGCCATTAAATCTTATTTTTTACTAGTTGACTGTTTTTTGTTAGATATAGGTTTTTTAGATTTGAATATGTATGACTCTTCCTGTACAATGTTTTTTGTCGAGAGGAAGTAAATAAATAACAATAAGTCTCCTTTGGACCGACACCAACAGGACCAACTGAAAGTGTTACATATAATATGGATGTATATACATAAATATATGTAGTAACATCAAACAGGGAAATTAAAAGTCACTTTAAGGACACAAAAACTCATACATTGTCGTTTGTCTCCTCTTTTTCTTTAAAATGTGCATCTTGAAATCATATTTCTTATTTAGAAAAATGCTCCAAAGGCTCCCCTGATATTTGACAAAACTTTTGAGATGCTTGGTAAGGGTAGCTTTACACAACAATTTGGAATAGCCTGCGTTGGTACTTTATCCTCTTTGACAACAGAATCTTCACAGTGTTATTGTATTTTCAATTTCTTGACCTGAATCTGGATGTTCAAGATACAAGCTTTCATCTAAGTTCAGAAAAACATTCAGTATCAGTCAATTTCAATAAATTCTTAATTCTGAGGATATCTGAAAGTGCATTAAGAAGTAAGTCATCTTTGGGGTCAGATGTATGAGCTTCATTTAACTGGTCTTCACTTTGCCTATTTTCATGCTTAAATCCTGATTTGTAGAAGCAATTTTGCACTGTTTCTTTGGTTACTTGGGTCCCAGCGGTTTTTGCTAAATAAACTGCATCCTAGTGACAATTTGTTCTTATTAAGTCAAAAGCTGTACCAGCTACTAGCGAGTGTTTGAGAATTAGGCTTTGGTAATAAGTTTTAAAACCCTTTATAATCCCTTGGTTAATTGGTTGACAAGCTAATGTACAATTGGGAGGCAAAAATAAGACCTTTATATTATTTAAGCAAATGGCTTTTGGATGAGATCCTGCATTGTCTAAGATGAACAAAATGTCTTTTTTTTTTTCTTTAACCAGTTTCCAAACTAGGTGCATGCAATCACTCTGTCATAATTTGGAGCCATTTCTTCATAATTTGGAGACATTTCTCAGTCGTCAGACTAATACTGAATAGAAATTTAATCGAAAGAATAAGAACGATAAATCCCCGAACAACTCGGGGAAGTCCCTAATCCACGCCGGGCAGAAATGCACCACATAGGCTGCGTTTGTACCGAAAGATTAAGTGAATCCCCGGCGAAGATGGCGCGCGTCACGATTGAGAAATGCTATAGCGATACTCTCAACAGAAAAAATAAGAGCGTTTATTTTTATTTTGTTTTTTGTCCGGTCAGTAACATTTTCTCATCTCCGCGTCCGTTCAAGAGAGGGTTAATGCAAATTACATGAGAGTCGGTCGGGACGATGAGAAACTGTACATTTAAAGGAGGTGTCCGTGGAAGAGGGGTGTCCGTGAAGGGGAATTTCACCCTATTTCATTTGTTTTTGTTGTTTTGCCGGTACCTGTTTTTTGGATGTTATACGACATGTACATCATGAAAAAAATGTCACTCCTTACCGTTGGACGGTATTTCTGTCGGTCTGTTTGCTAATCTTATAACCGCCTATAACTTGAAAAATACCGCTCGGATTACGATGAAATTTTTACTCAATGATTTTACTATGTCAAAGACGCAAAAGTTTTGAATTTGAGTTTTTGAAAATCGGTCCAGTGGCGACAGAGAAAAAGGCCAAAAACAAAAAGAACAAAAACGCAAACTTCGTTTTTCTGGCGCTTCAGAGAATCCTGTTCATTTTTTAACAAATTTTTAGAGTTAAAAAATCTTGGGGTGGAGGTTGCAGGGGGGCAGGATTAAATGAATGAATGAATCTTGAAATTAGAGGCATTCCGGCGACCATAAGGAGCCAGTGCATAGGCCGCTTAAGCGGGCCCTTATGCACCTCTACAATTTAGCGAAGTTGAGAAGGGATCCTCAGCCACCCCCATCACGTGCAGGTGACGCGTTAACGTGTTATGGCCAGACAACAGTCCCACCAGCAACCTTAGGTTGGCTCTATCCAGAGATAGACAGAAGCGTCCATCCTTAGCACTGGACCCTTCAATGAGTTCCCGTGCCTGGCGGAGATGTCTGGAGATGCTTCTCCATTTCTGAGAGTGTTGTCTTGCAACCCACGCCTCCATTTTCCTCCTAGCTTTATGCGCGGTCACTCCTAGAGCTGGCTCAGGACCAACGAGCTTGCTGGCTGATCCTGTCGTTGGCAGAGTGTCCGCCGTCTCATTGCCCCTTATCCCAGCTTGCTCCGGTACCCATATTAACGATACCCGAACCTCCCTGCATTGCAATACAAGACTCAAAATAATCTTACAGAGACTTAGTGCTTTCATTGCAGCCTGGCTGTCGGATAAGATTGTTATTCTTCTCCTAGGCCCACCCTCCTCCAGAATGTGGGATACACAAGCCAGAATCGCAAAGATTTCCGCCTGGAAAATAGTGGTGTATCCACCGAGAGGCAGAGATAGCCTAGTCCTAGGCCCAGAGACCCCAGCACCTGAGCTCTCTTCGGTGACCGAGCCGTCCGTGTACCAGACCTGCCCGCTCACTACCGGCGTCCCACTCCTCCCTCGTTGGATATTCCACAATAAACTTGTAGGGTTTATATCAATTCTTTGATGTTAGCACATTTATACGCTTCAAGTATAGCTCTATCACTTATAAGTAATATTCAAAGTTTTCTGGAATAGATTGAAAGACTCATGTTTGTGCTCAACTTAGCCAACTGTTGGTGAAGTTTTTTAGAATGGACTGCCTTGCCCCAATGAATGCAGCAGATTGCTAAATATGTCATTTACTCCAAACAATAAAAATAAATCACGAATGATCTTGAAGAACGATCTGCATGCACTCGCGAAGCCTCGGTAGCATGCCGAAGACACCGTAAATTAAAATAATGTCCGATATTGAGTGAGCCATTTTTGTTTTCGTTTTGAGAAGCGATGTGTAAGGGCTTTGTTTACCATCGCGGCCAGCGTCAGCGCCTGGATTGAGTATTGATGTTCACCGTACGGGTTCACGTTTGGTCTGATCGAGGTGTAGGACCGGCACGGGTATTACGTATCATGAAAAGTGGCATAATGTCGTTTCTTTTGACATTGTATTGCTTTTGTGATATGTAGGTTTTTCTACAAGATGTTAATTTAGCACTAGCTGATGGACACGTTGTGAACTCGTTTTGTTGTTGTACGTGTTGCCTAAACGTCATGAGACTTCAGTTGACAATGTTTGGCTCTGATTTGATGTGATGTAAAATCTGCTTCAGAGATGGCATTACTGGAGGTCTAAGCAGCAAGTTGTATACTATAGCTAGAAGGAATAATAATATAATAATATGTGTTGATGATAATATTTTATTGGATTCTTGTCTCACGTACACTTACTTGAGATTCAAACCTAGGAATTAGTTGCGCATTCACTTTTTCTTATTCATTCTGGAAATTAAATATGCAAATTTGTTGAATTTCAAAAATGAAAGAGTTAAGAAATAAGTATATTCACTGTACATTGTCGAATTACAAATCATGTACATGCTAACAGTAATTGCACATGACGCGGGCGCGGTGGTAATTTCCCGTAATTCTCCTCAAAGTCTTTGAAAACACAAAGGAACGTAAAATATCGTAATTTATAACTTAAAACATAGCCTGTCTTCTATAGAAAACCCGCCGGGCACAGCTAATAGATATACTTCATTGGCAGCATATCGAATAATGATTTTCTAACACAGCAAATATCACTGATTTTAAACACATGCAGACCAATACACATAATCATCCAGATGCGATCTTGCTATTCAAACAACTTTCTTCTCTTCAGAGATGGAAACTACAGACTACTCGGCTTCACAAAACATATGCAACCAACAATTCGTGTAGTTGAGTCATTCCTCCGTAGATTGGAGCTCGCAACAACCCGAGCTGACGTGGAATGACTGTTTGCACCCTAAAAACTACCTAGTCTGCAAGATAAAATTTTATAGGTTTTTTTGGCTTTTTATAGGTTTTTTACATAATACCCGTACCGATTAGGTTTTGTTGAGGTTTGATTTATTTTGCGGAGTCTAACATCTCGGTAATCTTCAGACTTGGGTGTATATGCTACTAGAAATAACTGCTCCTTTTTCCCAGATCTGTAGCCGTGTATTTCATCACTCAGAATAGCCATTTGCTAATTCTACCCATGCAAAAAATAAGTTGGTGAAATACCTGTATTACTCATATTAAATTCTTTGCAGTCTCTGCTTGTCCTTCATTACCTGATTAAAAACGGATCCGAGAGAGTGGTGACATCTGCCAGGGAACATATCTACGACTTGAGGTCTTTAGAAAATTACACTTACATTGACGACGTAGGCAAGGATCAGGGTGTAAATATAAGGCATAAAGTGAAAGAAATGATCGACTTCATCCAAGATGATGACAGATTACGAGAAGAAAGGAAAAAAGCCAAAAAGAATAAGGACAAGTTCATTGGGATGAGTTCTGACATGATGAGTATGAGATTTGGTAAGTATTTGTAGATTTCCTGTATGTATATTTTTATAAATTCATTTTTAAATATGCATTTATGATGTACAAAATGGAAAACTGCATCTGGTCTGCAACTGCTTTATACCTATTTTACAACTTTTTGACTTTGCCCCAAACTACTGGAAATGTTTTTAGTGCAATAATTTTATTGAGTGATTAGTGTTAAATTATGCCACAAACACATGCGTTACAGAGAAATCCAAATATCACTGACGTGTACGATAGAAAAACGCGCAATATACAGTAATGGACAAAAGTATATAGACAAATATGAATATTTACCTAAATACCTTTAGAAAACGAATTCATACTTCATTGCTCCATAAACAAATGCTTTATTAGTAGAAAAACTAAATTCCTTGTTTTTACATCAACTGCAATGAACACAATACAAGTCTGAATATAAGCACTTTTTTATTAGGGACAAAAATATGTAGACAAATTCTTTTCAACATTAATTTCGTGTCAGAAGAGGATTTGTTTGTGTTCATCAAGTATTGTGGAATAAGTTGAGTGATTTTAAGACCATGCCGCGTGGTCCAGAAATTTCTTTCGATGTGAAAACTAAGATCATTGAGTTATACAAAGATGGTCAACATCAAGTTGACACTGCCAAAAATTTGAAGGTGAAGCGTAAAGCAGTTTGGGCAATATTGAACAAATATAAACAAAAAGGTATCTTGGTAGCCTCTAAGAGAAGTGGTCGGCCTAGAAAACTAAATGCTAGATCAGTTAGATTAATAAAAGTAATTTCGTCCAAAGATCCGTTTAAAACCCCAAGACAAATAAAAGCCGAAATCGAGACAAAAGGAATTGCCAGTGTTTCTACGAAAACTATAAGTATAAGATTAAATGATTTGAAGTTATTTGCACGTCGCCTGAGTAAGAAGCCGCTAATCTCGAGGAAAAACCGTAATTTGCACGGTTGCATCTTGATTGGAGCATCTGTGACATCAATGACGAATCCAAGTTAAATATGTTTGGATCAGATGGTGTTCATTACGTTAGACGTCCTAGTGGACAAAGATTGAACCCCAAGTACACTTTGCCCACTGTCAAACATGGAGGCGGGCCTGTTATGGTTTGGGGGTGCTTTTCGGGGTTTGGGATGGGACTTTTATATAGAATAGATGGCATTATGGATACGTTTGTATACACAGACATACTAAAGCATGTCATGATACCCTATATCGAAGACAATATGCCCTTAAGATCAATCTTCCAGCAAGATAATAACCCGAAGCACACTTCAAATTCTTTCTAGATGAAAAAATACCAGTTCTCAAATGGCCTTCACAGTCTGCTGATATAAACCCCATTGAAAATCTATGGGAATACTTAGAGAAGCAAATACGAGATAAAAATTATTCAAACAAGGATGAACTTTTTGCCGCTTTAGAGCAAAAGTGGAGACAGATTGATGAAACTTGATATCAAGAAACTTCTACAATCTATGCCGATACGATGCCAGGCGGTGATTGATAATACTGGTTATGCTACAAAATATTAACACAAACATGGTTGTTTTTCTATAATTCAATGAACTTTGCTTCTTTTTTCTATAATTGTTTTGCTTTGTCTATATATTTTTGTCCTTCATAGTTCCAGCTTTTTTCAATTAATTTTTTATTGAAGGGAGTCTAATGAATTTATTTATGTATAAGTGAGTATTATGCTATAACGAATTATGTATACAGGTTGGTGTATTAATAAAACAAGTTAAAAAAGACATACTGCACAATATTAATTTGTCTATATACTTTTGTCCATTACTGTAAGTCAAAAGACCGGTTGTGAACTTTTGCTGTGATAATAAGCTTATTTGACGACATAGTTTTTTCTATTATTAATGTTTTAACAAAATCGACACAGTGGTTGCTGAGATTAATCATTGACAAAATGACAAGTGGATAATAGCCAATCGGTGACGTAGAGGCTAAAAACCATTCATTAAGTTGCAATATTTTTGATAAAATGATAATCATACGCCATAAAAATAACGTCATGAATCGCCCTGTATACACACAATTGCTCGATGCCATTTCAAACAAGTTTTGAGAACGTATTCTGTACCTGCGCTAAGCCAGAACTGCACTACCCTGTATAAAGCAATGAAAAAGTGCTGGAATTCTTCCAGTGAGGCAACTAAAAAGGAAACGAATTCTAGAAAAAATATCGTCTTGTTCAGAAGTTCGAATTTCAAAGGTTTTTTCGCGAGTGTCCCTTCTACTGTCAACGGGTTTTATTTGCGTCGACAACCCATCCCAAAAAAAGGAGCTAAGTCCAACCCTTACAACTACAGGCCTATAGCTCTGCATTCTGTTATAAGTAAGGTGATGGATAGGTGCTTAAATCGGGAGTTTCTGGAGTACCTCGAACGTCAGGGCTTGATTAGCGACAGGCAGTATGGCAGCGACTTCCTCTCTGTCGAGAGACCTGGAGGTTATCACTGCTCAGGGACGTAACAATATTGCCAAAGAGCCGTTCATTTCGGCTAGTCGTTAGTCCAGATCACCGAGTACTTGATCTGGCACGAACAGATCTCGTCAGTAGCGGCAGCTGCTGGGAAACATCTGGTCTATTTGTTTAGGGCTAAGAAGCACTTTTCTCCACATGATCTCCTCTCTCTGTACGAGGCCCAGACTGCATTATCCATGTGCGATGCTGTCCAGATGAGGGCTGCCCGACTGATCGATGACTCTGCTCTAACAGCCGTCTCGGGGTCCTTTCGCATCGGCGGGCCGTCGGCGATCCAGCTCTCTTCTACCGCTTCATCAACTGGTCGATACGACCGCTCCTTTGTCCCTATGGTATCGAGATTGTGGAACAACGTGCATGAGTTCAAAAATCGGATTAACAAAGTTTCTTTAAGCTCCTCATTTATTTATTTATTTATTTATTTAGCAACATCCAACAGCCATAGCCAATTATAGGATGGATAAACATGAAAATATAAACAAATGCATGTTGTGGATGTATGTAGAGAAAGCTAAAACGCTGCAAAAAAAAACCTCAAAACAGAACTGGGAGGAAAAAAAAGCGTTCTAGCTTTACCTACCCAGCACTCAACAATCACACCGGCAAGCATTAACGAAAATAAGCATTAATGTCTCCCAAAGTCGCACAAAACGAAAATATATCTAAAACGCTATTAACTGAATTATAATTACGGCACATTATATATATAGGGGAAAACTTAAGTATGTCAGTCCTAGGCGTGGCTAAGTAAAAAGTTAAACTAGTTCGTGACGCTAATCTAGGAATTAAGAAGTTAAGTTGTTCTAAGATGATACTGGAGTCAATAATGCCGTGGATGAGCTTGTGAATGAACTTAAGTGAATTCATTTTGCGTCTGCTCTCTAAATTATAGATTTTGTGTCTCGCCATCAACTCACTATGAGGAAAGCCAATAGCGGGATATATCCCGTCAGCTTTGTATGAGAGGTATTTTAAAAACTTTCTTTGAACGGACTCTAAGCGGTCAATATATATTTGATGATGAGGATACCATACCAGGGACGCATACTCAAGCTTAGATCTTACATAAGCATAGTACAGTATTTTCAGTGTAAAGGAGTTGTGGAAATCACCGGTATTTCTTACAATAAAACCATACGCCTTTGATGCAGCCACAACAGCATTTTCAATGTGATAGGAGAAGGAAAGTTTTCTGTCAAATGTGACTCCCAAGTCATTAATTGTACTAGGTCTGTCAAGTTTCCTGTCACCAATACTATATTCATACACCATTACCCCTGTTTTTAAAGTAAACGACAAAACGTGACACTTAGCAGCATTCAAAACAAGTCTGTTTTCACGACACCAGTTGTCAACCCTTACAATGTTGCGCTGCAAGCGATGACAATCGCACTTATAGTAGCGCGGCTCGTTCTCCGCGCGGAAAGGCACCTTAACAACACGAACACGACGCTCTTAGCTTTCGTCCACATGACTGGATTGTTCTTATTCCGATAGGTAGTAGCCGAGATGCATCTTGGGAGGACCGCAGCTATAGTGGCGGAGGCAGAGACGCTGAATGGGAGGACGGGGGTGCCAATCGTTACCGGGACCACCGAACAGGAGCAGGTTCATATGACGACGACTGTGAACCAGAGCAAGATGATAGCGATGATGGAGAAGCAACAAGCAATAAAAACAACAAAAGGTATTGTTTTCTGTCTCTCAACGCTATATTGAAAACTGGAATGTTTCCTAATGTTTGGAAGTTAGCAAAGGTGTGTCCGGTACTGAAAGATGTTGATAAATCTGATGTACACAACTATAGAGCTATACGTATTTTAAACAACTTTGCAAAGGCTTTTGAAATGGCAATTTAAACATTTATCTTTGAGAACGTTGAAAGCCTAATTACACCATCACAGCATGGCTTCATCAAAGGAAGATCCACAATGTCAAACTTAATGACAATATTATAATATATAGTGGATAGCCTTCTTTACTTTGGCCTTAGTGACTTGTACTCGGTCTCCTCAGCGCATATCTTTGTCAAATAGAACTCGATATGTTTATTAAAATGGTTATTATTCGAAAGGATAATATATGAACAAATCATTGAATTCATTGAAGAAAGCAATATTTTGACAAAAAATCGAGCTGGTTTTAGAAATAATTATACTACAGAAACATCAACCCAAATGGTGGTGACAGGCTGGAGAAGAAGTATAGATGAGAAAGTATGTATTCTAACAGTATTTTTAGACTTCAAAAAGGTGTTCCTTAATGATATGCGAATATTTAAGGGTGTGAATCTACGTGAAAAATTAATGTTAGTTTGCTTTATAAACTATGGTCCAAAAATGTTTCCTTACAAAAATTCGGGGTGTTGAAATTTTAGGAAAAAAATGGAAATTAATATTTTCAGAACCGCTTCAGGTATTTCACTGATATTTAGTACGTAGTGAAAGTTAATAAAGTTGCATATTTTTCAATGCAAAAATAATTTTTAGCTTTAACAGTGGCGTGCGTCCGGGTCGATCTTTTTCAAAAACAAAAAGGTACGTCAATGGTTTTTTGCCAAATAAACATTATTTTTGAATTTCCCGTTCAATTTAAAACAAATGATCTATCTTGAATTGTTTTCCTTCGATGCGCCATTTTAGAGTAATAAAATAAAAACCGTTCTATTGTCTAACTTGCAAAATTATTATTAATTTAATTGGAAAAATTAAACACATTAGGGGTAATGAACAACAAAACTGACAACATAAACATAACATTAAAACCAATGAAATGATTACAAAAATTACCGTCGGCAAGGCCAGATGCGTAATGCATTTCCGCCATTTCTGCATTTGAATAATTCACCATTATTAACAAGATTGTAAAATCTAAATAATGAAAAGATCACAGCGAACAGATTTGAATAACAGAGACTTGTCAGATGTCAAAAGCCAGTGACATATTCCAGAGCAACTAGATATTTATTGCTAAATTGCATTCTTCAATTATTACATTACTTTTCTCGGGCAATAGAACGGTTTTTATTTTTTTATTCAAAAATGGCGCATCGAAGGAAAACAATTTAATAGAGATCATTTGTTTTAAATTGAACGGGGAATTCAAAAATAATTTTTATTTGTCAAAAAACCATTGGCGTATCATTTTTTTCTTGAAAACTATCAAAGTCAATACCCGTACGCACGCCACTGTTAAAGCTAAAAATTAATTTTGCATTGAAAAATATGCAACTTTATTAACTTTCACTACGTACTAAATATCAGTGAATATTAATATCCATTTTTGAACCATAGTTCCTAAAGCAAACTAACATTGATTTTTCATGTAGATTCACACCCTTAAATATTCGCATATCATTAAGGAACACCTGTAGAACTGTTAAATAGTAATATTAAAAAAATATAAATGTATTAAATGTTAATAAACTTAAATTAAACACTAATGAAACAAAATTTTATGTCAATAGGGAAACATTTAGGTGATAATACAATCTCGGGCTCATGGTTAATGATGAAAAAATTGAAGTAGTCGAATCATTCAAACATCTGGGATCACTCGTATGTGGATAGTAAACTACTGTTTCACGAGCATTATGAATACATTATTTCAAAAATATCAAAAAAAAAAGAAATTACTTCTATAAAGTTTCCCATAATCTCAGTATGTATTTCAAAAAAATTGTGTAAAGCACTATAATTCTTCTCCATTTTTAACTTGTTCATCTTGTTTACAGCAAATAAAAACACATTTTCAAAATTACAAATTCTACAAACTAAAGCTATGAGAATCATTTTAAATAGCAAATGTGCTAGGAGTAAGTCTATGTTGCAAGAAAAAAATGTTTGTCACTTTAAAAAGCATTTATTATCACCACATTTAGAAAACTTGACAAAATTAAATATTCATTATCATAATAGCATAACTAGCAAATCTGTATTTAATAAGGGAATTTAATAAATTGAATAATGAAACTAAACAGTAATCGAATTTAAAAATGCTTAAGCTGAAATTAAAAAATCACTTTATGAATACTATTCAAAATAATGTGTAAACGAATAATTATACAAAATTGACATTGTAACATTAACGCTAAATAAATCTTCAGCAAACAAAATCTCTTATCACTTTGAAATACGATTTAGTCTATATTATTTATTTGAAGTCGTTTAGTGAGGATTTTATATCTGCAGATATCAGCAATTATTGCTGATGTTTTTGATAACACATATAAATGAATAAATGAAATAATCTGAATGCATATAATGTAATCGCATCTACATGATTACTGATAAATGATTATAACTGCAGTGACATTTCTGTATACTAACGGGTGATTTTTTAAGAGGTATAGGATTTGATTTTCAAAAAAAACACAACAAACTTTGAAAAAACGATTAAATCTTTATTCGAGTCGATAGAACGGTCGATATAATTTAATGTTTAAAGATTATTTCATGTAAATGTTGGCCGCGGCTCCGCTTTAGATGGCCCATGCCCAAGGTCCAATTTTGGCGCACTCTCTCCAACATATCGGCCGGTATCTCACGAATAAATGCTTCAATATTGGCTTCCAGTGCGTCAATCGTTGCTGGTTTATCCCTGTAGACATTAGCCTTAACATGGCCCCACAAGAAATAGTCCAACGGCGTTAAATCACACGATCTAGGCTGCCAATTGACGGGCCCCAAACGTGAGATAAACTGTTCACCGAACTTGCCTCTCAATAGGGCCATTGTTTCGTGTGCGGTGTGGCATGTGGCACCGTCTTGTTGAAACCGCATGTCAGCCAAGTCCAGCTCTTCCATTTTTGGCAAAAAAAAGTTTGTTATCATCGCACGGTAGCGCTCGCCATTCACAGTTACGTTCCGGCCATTGTCGTCTTTGAAGAAGTACGGCCCGATGATGCCACCGGCCCATAATCCGCACCAAACAGTGATTTTTTCGGGATGCATTGGTAGCTCTTGCAATGCTTCTGGCTGGTCTTCACTCCAGATGCGGCAATTTTGCTTGTTAACGTACCCATTCAACCAGAAATGAGCTTCGTCGCTGAACACAATTTTTCGATAAAAATCTGGATCTTCCTCCAACTTTGCCAGCGCCCATTCACCAAATGGGAAACGTTGTGCGAGGTCGTGTGGCTTCAATTCTTGCACCAGCTGTATCTTATAAGGTTTTTCACCCAAATCCACGTAGTGGAGTAACAGAGGCTCAATTACTGCGAACGGCGGCGAACCGACATTTCACGGTCATCACTAACACTGGCGGATACAGCCGCAATATTTTCTTCAGTCCTCACTCTACGTCTGCGTTTTGGTGGTTTAATGTCCAATAATGTAAACTGGGTTCGAAATTTAGTCACAAGCTTCCGAATAGCTCTCTCAGTAGGCCGACCAAATTGCCCATAAATTGGAAGCAGTGCTCGATGCACTCTCTTAACCGAGCATGAATTTTGATAGTAAAATTCAATAATTTGCAAGCGTTGTTCGTTCGTAAGTCGATTCATGGTTAAATTATAGACGAAACTGAACGAGTTTTACAATGACACAAGACACGATTCACGCGTCATCTGTCAAAAACAATATTGCCAAAAAGATACTAGCAAAAAAATCACCCATTATTACTAACCAGGATCAACTGGAAGTGAAACAGTATAGAGTACTTTTGGTTCAGAAAAGTTCAATATTGCCTTATAACTAAGCGTATACTAATTATACAAAACACATGAACTTCTGTCTGCGATTGTCAAAAATTTTCACACCTACTTACATACAGGGTGGCCCAACATATTTTGGGAAAAAGGCTCGGACACGTCAATTTTTATTTCTAGGGGAGGCGTCATTTCATCTATAGCCGTACAATAAGATATTGCGTTACACTTTAGATTTTTAGCATCAGTCAGTGGTAATCGTATGTCATAGAAAAACGTCGTCTTTCATTTAAAATTGTTAAGTTACCGACCTGTTCTGATAAATATTGAACAATGACTTATTCAATTCAAGAAAGGCTAGAAATAACAAAACTGTATTACCAAATTAAAGCATTGCAAGAGCTACTGCCCTGGCGTTTAATGCGTTACATTCAGACAAAAATATTAACGATTGTATGTGACTAAGCTGATAAGAAAATATAAAGAAACTGGATCTGTGTCTAATATTCGCCGAAATGAAGCCGCAGAAATAGCAGTTTTGGGAGACGTAGAACTTGACAACACCCAAAGCACTCATGGACTGGTTACTTCTTTAGGATTTATATGCTCAACAGTACAGAGAATTTTTAAAGACAATAATTTTCACCTGTACAAGTTAAACTTGTCCAAGAGCGATTTTGATAGGAGATTGGAGTTTTGCGAATGTATGTCCCAACTTTTAATCAACAATGCAAATCTGTTATTTAATATTTGTTTCTCGGATGAGTGTACGTTATATTTACATGGTACTGTAAATAGACACGATTTTCGATGTTGGAGTACCCCAGTACTTTAACTTTAATGTACGTGTAAACTGGACGGCTTTTTGCAGAAAAGAACGAACCCAGAAAAACAATTATTGAGCAAATAAGCTTTGAAGTTGATTGATAACAAATCCATTTCAGACAAAACACGATTTGGCATACTAAAGGCTTTAAATTTGTGTATTGTAAATGGTATTGCTCGTAATAGTTTATTTTCCTAAAATCTAGATTTTTCATATTTTGTGGGATGGTTCCTTTCTGAAAAAAGCCGTCCAACTGTAAGTTGCAGTTTGTTTTTTAATACTCGGAGACTTGTTTTTGTCATCCTAAAAATCAAAATTGACGTGTCCGACCGTTTTTCACAAATGGGGTGCGACCTTTTCGTTGGGCCACCCTGTATAACTCAAAGCAATCCTAGCTACATGCAGGCCTTTATTTGTAAATCTTAAATCAATGACTGTCGTATCATTGTCCATTTTAGAAACAGCAACTCTTATTTTTTTAAATAAATCTAAATTTGGAAAGATTAATATAAATGACAATATTAGACGAAAACAAGATCTTAAATTAGTTGTACCTAAATCAAAACTAGTGACAGATCCAATAATTTATAATGGTCTAAAAATTTACATGTGTCTCAAAAAATTAACAATTTAAAGATATTCCGCCGTGAGCTTAGAAACGTTTGAATATGTAAACCATATCATACAGGTGTCAGTTCTACAATTTACCTTCTTAATATCCACATATAGTAGCGGACAAAAGTTTGGAAACATTCTTAGTAACTTTTAAAAAGTGCGCTAATCTTTTATCCTCTAGTATTAAGAACCATTTTTTTTTCTCGTATAGTTTGCTTACAGTCTTGAGGATACTAATGACGATTTGTGTTTGCTGTGGTACTACAGACTAGCAGTAAAATATTATTTTATGGCCAAAAATGAGACGACAAAAGTATGGAAACATTTTTTTATTACAAATTTAAATACAATAATTCTACAAAAAGATTTCAAAAAATACTATTTAGCTAATATTTGGTAGCATAGCCTTCAGCATTCAACACTGCCTGACATCTGCTGCTCATAGAAGATACCAATTTTTTACAGACTTCTGTTGGGAATCAAAATAAATCGTTCCAATTTTGGAAAGTTTTTCTTGTCAGTTGTCTTTTAACATGCTCCCAGGTTTAGGTCCGGGGATTGCGATTGCGAAGGCCATCTAAGAACATTAACATGTTTTAGTCTTAACCAGTCCTTTACGAATTTTGAGGTATGCTTGGAGTTATTATCTTGCTGGAATGTCCATCGTAACGTAGTATTAGAAATATCTATTTAGCACATTTGGCTACATAAACAGAATAATAATTGTAAACAACGTAGAATTAGTAAATTCAAGCCATATGATGTATGATATAAATGCTGGGCAAGCTATAATTGTATATTTTACAAGTGATTCCTCAATTTTACTTTAAATTTTGTTTTCTGGGCTTTTATCTCTGGGTATGATTTATTATATTCAATCAACCCTTGATGGAATTCAGATTTTTAGCATATGTTACACTTTTTGGTCATTAAATAGAAGTCATCTTTCTGGTATTACGTAAATGATGGTCGGCATTTGATGATGTTAAATTAGTTAGACTTGATGGAAATATATTATTTTTTACTTTATAAATAAATATCATTACAAGATATTTGATAAAAATTTTTACATTGTGCCATTTTAATTTGCTAAGCATTTGTCTAATTTTAGTATATTTATCTTTATTCAGTATTATTCTCATGCACTTATTTTGTAAAATTTGCAGTCTTTCAAAAATGGAATTATTTGCTAAATATAGAATAGTCGAACAGTACAAGAAATTTGGAAGAATGATGGTATTATAGACCATTTTTCTGCTATATGAACTCAGACATCCAGAAACTCTTGATAAATATCCCACTTTACTGGTAATCTTATTTATAACTTTTTCATAATGAATATCAAAAATTAATCGAAAGTCAACAAAAACCGCCAGGTATTTAAAATTTTCTATAAATTCTATATCTTCACCATCAATACTCAGTTGAACATTTATACTTTGTTTTTTTTTTCATTAACACAGCTTTCGTTTTACTTGTATTCAATTTGAGTTTGTTAGATACTAACCATTTTGAGACAAGTTTGATGTCTTCATTTATATAAGAGATACCAGTCTGAATATTTTTAGTACTTATATAAATCATAGTGTCATCGGCGAAAATATGACTTTAGCATTTTTTGACTATGGCAGGTAAATCCTTTATGTATAAACTAAAAAAAAGTGGTCCCAGGATACTGCCCTGTGGAACACCCAACGTATTTTTAATTTTTGATGAAATAGTGTTATTAACTTTTGTAACTTGCATCCTTTTAGACACATCATTTCTAAACCAATCTAAAACACTTCCTGATATACCATATGCCTTCAATTTACCTAACAAAATATCTCTATCAATCGTTTCAAATCCCCTCGTCAAATCCAAAAATACTGCTATGACAACTTCTTCTGAGTTTATGGCTCTTCTCCAATTCTCAGTTACCAACTGGAAAGCCGTTTCTGTGGAATATTTTTTTCGAAACCTTGCTTGCGCCTCCACTAAAATTTCTGTTTTCTTCTATAAACTGCATTAATTGGTCATGCACTATGTACTGTAATAATTTTTCAATCTGTGGTAATACATTTACTGGTCTCATATCGCTGCATCTTTTAGAATTTTCTATTTTGGGAACTGGTGTTATTGTAGAGCATTTCAAATTTTCAGGATAAGAACTGCTTCTCAGTGAACAATTGATCCAATTTAATACAGGATATCCCCAAATTTCGAAACAGCTTTTCAGCACGTTTTTAGTAGTGATTTCGGCACAGTTGTTGTTTGATTTTAAACTGTTTACTTTTTTCTCAGATCATTCAATGATACGCTTCGAAATTTTCAAAGTGTATGCAACACTTCCCCCTGGAAACTGATTTTAATATAGTCAGGTGCAGCATTGACAGTACCCACAATATCAACAATACTTTCCACAAAATATTCATTTAGTTTGTTTCCAATCACCAAAGAAGTTGTTTCGGCATTCCTTCTTCAGCAAAAAGGAACATACTAAGAATATCTTTGTATGTAAAGTTTTGGGTCCATTTTCCCAACAATTTTAACAAGCCGAGCAATACGATTTTTTTTAATGAGAGGCTTTTGTGCTGGACGCCTACCAAAAAGCCCAAAATCCACCAAGAGTGTCTACACTGTTCTGACAGAAAGATTCTCGGCACCCTATTCTACGATTCTTTTGAAAATCTGTGTGGCTGGCATTCGAGGATCTTCGTGGGATAAACGTTTAATGCATCGATCCAAAACATAATCGGTTTTTTTTCGGTCTTCCGCACCTGGGCCGCGTTGCTGTTGATCCGCATTCTTAATTTTCGTAATCATCCCTTTGTTCCTTTTTAATCTTTGAGAAATGTCAACATTTCTGACACCACTTCTAAATAATTCAATAGCTTTGTCTCTTAAATCTTAAATTCTTTTACTTTTGCTATTTTCACTGATGATAATATTTACCGCACGCAATAAATACGGCAAAACTGAAATGTTTCCGTACATTTGTCATTAGAAAAACTGTGGTATTTAATTTTAATTTAGGTATATGAAATAGTTCATAATAATGTTAATATTTGTTTATACATTTTTGTCCCCTACTGTACGTAATCATGTTATAGTTTAGTTTAAGGATTGCTGTCATCAAGAATGATTGCATTCTTCAGACAATAAAGCATATCAATCTAACTAAATTGTCAATCCAAGCTGATCGTTTCAATTTTTCCGTAGATTTCAAAATACAACGTCTCCTACACACTCTGGGGTGGATAAGAGCTCTACTAGTCCTCCAGCGTTTGAAAAAAAGGTTAATCTTAACCTCACCGCTAATGCCGTTGTATCATCGCCAAGCAAAAAGCAGAACAAGGTGCTCAAAAAAGTCGACTTGGGTAAGAAATTCTTGATGTTCGTTTAATACCTTGAAGATTGAATGAATGTGCCATATAGTTTTGGAAACGGTTGTGGAGTTTCAGGAACACCGCATGAGCTTAAACATAACGTCGTTGAATGCCAAGCAACCGTTTATATTTAGTTACTAAACTAAACCTTGTTAAATGATTTTGGGAAAATTCTGTTTTTTGGTCTCTCTCCGAAAGTACTCTGAATTTCGAAACTTTCAAAGCGGCATTTCGTTGGCTACCTAAATACTAACTTTGCCCGTATTTGAGCGACTTCGTATATCTTACCGTTTCCGGATCCCAATGGTGAGGATTGAATTTGAAACACCTGGTGTATACAGGATGTCCAATAAGTACCACGACAAACTTAATGAGAAGGTAGGCGTTGCACTAACAAAAACTTACCTATATAAAAGTGCCACTGTTTTTGAGATTTTGAATTTTTTCTTAAATTTAAAAAAACTAACCTTTTCATCTGTGGTCTTTAGCTGCATGTACAGGGTGCGTCATCTATTACTTTTTTTCTATATGAAAAATCAACACGCTTTTTACTAGGTGAAATCGATTTTTTTTTATTGATAAATGAAGGTTGGTTTATGCCATTTATTTATGAAAAATAACATCAGTCATGTGACCACCGCGGCTTCGTTTACAGGCCAACATCCGAACATCAAAATTTTCAATGACTTTTCCCAGAATAATCGGGTCTATGGCCGCAATTTCAGTCCGAATATTGCGCATTAGGTCTTAAATTGCCCGGGGATCATTCGCATACTCTTTTCCTTTCAAAAATCCCCAAAGAAAATAGTCAAGAGGTGTTAAATCGCACGATCTCGGGGGCCAACTGACATCTGAATTTCGTGAAATTATGCGGTCTTGAAATTTCGTGTGCAATAAGGCGATTGTGGCCACAAAAAGTCTGTTAACATGCCGCGATAACGTTCCCCGTTGACGGTAATGGCCTTTTCTTCGGCATCTTCAAAGAAGAATGGTCCAACGATGCCACCAGCCCATAATCCGCACCAAACAGTCACTTTTTCAGGATGGAGAGGTTGTTCATGATATTTGTGTTTTTCAGCCCCTCGGAATCTGCAATTTTGCTTATTTACGTACCCATTGAGGTGAAAATAAGCCTCATCAGAAAAGAGCACTTTGGTCGAAAATCCGTCTTCTCTTTCCAGCATCCAATTAACAAAAAGACGCCGCTGTTGATGGACTGCCGGCTTCAATTCTTGTGTTAGTTGCATTTTGTATGAATGGAGGTGTAAATCAATGTGTAAAATCCGGCGTAAAGTGATCTCACTAATTCCCAGTTGTTGCGAACGGTGCCTAGTCGAAGTGGTTGGATCTTCTTGCACACTTTCACTCACTGCGGCTATGTTTTCACGAGTACGAGCTGGACGAGCATGTTGGTATGCTCTACGACCTGCAGCTGAATCAGTTCCCTCAAAACGATTAACAATCTAACGAATTCCAGGCCCTGTAGGGCGTCCATGTCGGCCAAAACTAGTGCGAAGATTGCGAAAACTATTTTTTATATTTCGACCGTTTTCGTAATAAGTTTGGATAACCAAAATGCGTTGTTGTGTTGTAAACGAATCCATGACTATAAATGGCATACCTTTGACAGTTCATTTATGTATACCACATGATTTTTGACTCACATCGTAACACATAAACTTATAGGTAAATAAAAGGCGCACCCAGTACAAATAAGGTTATACTTTGTTCATTTTTTCTATAAAATATTTCTAGATAGTTGCTTTATCATATACAAATGCAATGTAGTTAAATGATATTAAGGAACCATGATAAAATAAGGACTGTTTTGGGATTTATAACCTTCGGATATTATTTCCTCAACTTTCATAAAATCATATCAGGAGCAGGTAATAATAATGTAGCTTTGTACTATTTAGCATGTCACTGAACGGTAACCAGTGCAACTTGAATTTAAATCCAATAATTACATTGTAGTGTGTGTCAGTCATTTACAAAAGCAGCTATCACTTTTTTCTATTCCATCAAATGGATTTATTAAAAACCGTTCAACTACTACAAATCTAGTTACCATAACGCAATATATTTCGGAGGCATTGGACAAGTTGTTGTCATCTACATGGACTTTCCGAAAGCCTTCGATCGAATAAATCATGATGTATTTCTTGGAATGTTAATCAAATTTGGTTTTTCTAGTGATGCTAGGGACCTTTTTGAATCTTATTTATCTTCTAGGTGGCAATTTGTTTCTTATAATAATTTTCGTTCTGATACTTAAAATTTGGGTCCATTGCTGTTCTTGCTATTCATCAATGATTTATGTGAAGATTTGCAGAGTGAACGTTTATGTTTTGCGGATGATTTGAAAATATATTCCGTTATCAATGATTTGACTGATTGTACTTTCCTTCAGACTCAATTGGTGTGATACCAATAAACTACTTCTTAATGTACCCAAATGTAAGATTATGAGTTATTCTAGGAGGAAAACTACCTATCACTTTATTTACCTGTTAAATGGGTTAAGTGGAGCGTTGTACCGAAATTAAGGATTTAGGTGTGATTTTTGATTACAAGTTGACATTTGGTAAACATATTGAATCATTAGTTTCACATTCTATATAGTTATATGGATGTGGTGTTAGAAACTGTAGACATTTCCACAACATCAGAACCATTAAGCTACTGTATTTTGCTTTTGTGAGGTCTAAACTGGAGTAGTTATGCCGGGGCGTAAATAGACTACGAATAGGGTATAGAACAAATTTTAAATCGGTTTATTTAAAATACTATTGACAAGTTTTCAACGGCAGTCCGTATAATTGATCTATATTCGTTTTGCAGGAGCTGCCGCGCATTTTGGTCGCAACGATTCTCTACCGACTCAAACAGATACGGTTCCATACGATGACTTATTCAATGCGAAAACTCCAAGAGAACTTCCCGATGAGATACTGGAGTTTGACCCGCGTGCGGATTCCAGCACTAATGCCGCCAAAGTCACATCACAATCAAAACAGGCCGTGGAATTTGGTGATTTTGAGTCCGTTTTCGGCCCCCCGTCGTCAACGAAGCAGCCGGCTAACGATGATGGCTTTGCGGACTTCAGTTCTGCATTCACGATGAACCAGCAACAATCAACTGCCACGCAGCCTGTACAGAATGTGCTTTCCGGGAATCCTCGTGCAGTACCTACAAATCCAATACATCCGGTAAGTTCAAACGTTTTTATTAGTATATTGATTCAGGATATTTGCTCATTATATCACAAAATATTTTAGTGAGAATATGGAAAAAATATATGACAACATAATAGGAAATATAAAAACTTGTTTACATCTTGCAACTGATAAAAAGTAATTTGCTCGACAAAAAATACACCCTGGTATAACAAAAATATTAAGGCAGCTCAAAATTTGAGAGACAAACAATACATTAAATGTATATTCACAAAATCAAATGATGATTGGCAGGTATATAAAACTCTTAGGAATTAATGTGTGTATGTGATTAGAGAAGAAAAAAGGAAATTCTACGATAAACAAATCGGTAATATAAAGTGCGACAGTGTAAAGATGTGGACAACTTTAAAAAGTCTGATCAATTCGAAGCCGCATGATTGTGTAAATCAAGTTCAATTCGAAAACGGTACCGAAACAAATTCTTTGGTGATTGCAAACAAACTAAATGAATATTTTGTGGGAAGTATTGTTGATATTGTGAGTACTGTACTTGAATATATGAAAATCAGTTTCCAGGGAGAAGTGTTGCATACACTTTCAAAATTTCATAGCATATCATTGAATTATCTAAGAAAAAAAGTAAACAGTTTAAAATCAAATAACAACTGTGCCGAAATCACTACTAAAAACGTGCTGAAAAAATGTTTCAAAATTTTGGCATATCCTGTATTAAATTGGATCAATGGTTCACTGAGACGCAGTTCTTTTCCTGAAAATTTGAAATGCCCTACAATAACACCAGTTCCCAAAATAAAAAATTCTAAAAGATGCAGCGATATGAGACCAGTAAATGTATTACCAGACATTGAAAAATTATTAGAGTCCATAGTGCATGACCAATTAATGCAGTTTATAGAAGAAAATAAAATTTTAGTGGAGGCGCAAGCAAGCTTTCGAAAAAAATATTGCACAGAAACGACTTTCCAGTTGGTAACTGAGAATTGGAGAATAGCCATAGACTCAGAAGAAGTTGTCATAGCAGTATTTTTGGATTTGAAGAGGGCATTTGAAACGATTGATACAGATATTTTGTTAGGTAAATTGAAGGCATATGGTATATCAGGAAGTGTTTTAGATTGGTTTAGAAATTATTTGTCTAAAAGGATGCAGGTTACAAAAGTTAATGGCACTATTTCATCAAAAATTGAAAATACGTTGGGTGTTCCACAGGGCAGTATCCTGGGACCACTTCTTTTTATTTTATACATAAATGATTTACCTGCCATAGTCAAAAATTGCAAAATTCAGATTTTCGCCGATGACACTATGATTTATATAAGTACTAAAAATATTGAAAGTGGTATCTCTTATATAAATGAAGACTTGAAACTTTTCTCAAAATGGTTAGCATCTAACAGACTAAAATTAAATACAAGTAAAACGAAAGCTATGTTAATCGGAAAAAAATAATGTACAAATGTTCAACTGAATATTGATGGTGAAGATATTGAATTCATAGAAAATTTTAAATACCTCTGGGTTTTTGTTGACCCTAGATTAATTTTTGATATTCATTATGAAAAAGTTATAAATAAGATTAGTAGTAAAGTGGGATATTCATCAAGAGTTTCTGGATGTCTGAGTTCATATAGCAGAAAAATATTCTATAATACCATCATTCTTCCAAACTTCTTGTACTGTTCGACTATTCTATATTTAGCAAATAATTCGATTTTTGAAAGACTGCAAATTTTACAAAATAAGTGCATGAGAATAATACTGAATAAAGATAAATATACTCCAATTAGACAAATGCTTAACAAATTAAAATGGCTCAATGTAAAATTTTTTATCAAATATCTTGTAATGATATTCATTTATAAAGTAAAAACTAATATATTTCCATCAAGTCTAACTAATTTAACATCATCAAATGTTGACCATCATTTACATAATACCAGAAATAAAGATGACTTCCATTTAATGAATCACTTGTTAAATCTACAATTATAGGTTGCACAGCATTTACATCATACTTCATATGGCTTGAATTTACTTATTCTAAGTTGTTTACAATTATTCTGTTTATGTAGCCAAATGTGCTAAATAAATCTTTCTACTACTACTACATATTGGAATTGTATCCAGCTCGTCACATAAGTATAACTACAACTGTTGACGTCGACAGTCCTCTCAGTTCATTCACATTTACTTCTATGCCTACTGGCGGGGAAGTATTGGGATAGCGAAAATTTTCTAAAACGATATACAGTACCGAGAAAAAGCAGAGAAACAAACCACATTACAAATAAAAATCCAGAAAGATTTACTCTAACTGTAAACTAAAGTTTTTTATTTGACTACCTCAAAATAATGAAATGCTTATATATTTGTATTCATTCTTTTATTTCAATATAATCATAGCCAATCAGCTGAATTTAAACCGATCGGTAAAACTATTAAGCTGTTCCGCCTCAGAAAATCGTTGGTAAGCCCTCCTAAGACTGGTAGACCGCGAAAAACCACACTTAGGATTGATAGGAAAATTAAAAATCCATTTACTACTGCTGTGGACATAAAAGCTCAACTTGAAGAAGTAAATATTGGTATCCGCACTGTTCGAAGACGTTTAAGGGAGAGTGATTTACCAGCAAGGAGACCATCTGAAAAACCCTTTATTTCCAAGAAAAATCGGACCGCCCGTCTTCAATTTGCTTACGATCATTTGAACTGGTCAGAAACAAGGTGGAATTCTGTATTATTTTCTAATGAAAGTAAATTTAATTTATTTTCATCGGATGGCACAATCAAACACAGAGGCGGGAATGTTCAAATATGGGGTTGCTTCTCTGGTCTTCAAATGGGATCCATCGTCAAAATTGAAGGAATTATGGACCGGTACATATACTTGGAAAATAATAAAAATATTTTTTGCAGATTACAATATTAATGTCATTAAGTGGCCAGCTCAGAGTCCAGACCTTAACCCTATAGAGAACCTCTGAGATTTATTTAGTTGATAAAAAAATTCTGTCTGAACATTGAGAAAATTTCAAAAATAGTGCCAAACTATTGGAAACAATCGAAGTCGCCTGGAATTCTATTCCAAAAGAAACAATAGATAGCCAATTGGCTCTATGAGTCTAGCAGTTATCAAAAATAAAAGTTATGCAACCAACTTCTTTGTGTACGACAATTACTTTGTATATTATGTTTCTCTATTTTTACTCGCTGTATTTTCTAATAGTAATTGTTAGCATGGTTTTATTTTTTATTATTATTTTCATATTGGCTTTGAAATACATGTCACATTAAGTTATAATAAAACATAAGTGTTTAGTTTACTTTAATAGTTTAATAAAATATTTAAGAGTTTAAAATGTTTCTCCACTTTTGCTCGGTAATGTATGTTTCTTGGATATTGTATGAGATGTACAGGGTGGCCAACTAAGGATGCGAGGTACTGTATCTGGGAACTTATCCATCGTTAAAGGCTTGCGACAAAAATGGTTATTTCCAAAACGGCCAAGAGAAAAACCGGGACAATATTTTCGAGTTTCTGAAATGGTCGCTATAGGGTGTAACTGCAATCTTGAATCTGAAAAAGTGATGTTTCTATGAATTCCGCTATATTAACCTAAAAAAGAAATACCTTAAATTCGAGGGTAATCTGAACCTTTTTTGTTTGACAATTTATCTCTAAAAATAAAGTGGTGGGGGGTATTCAAAGGTTTCCGTAAAAAATACCTTCTATCTGTGAAACGGCTGAGCCGATTTTAACAAACTTGGGATAGCTGAAAAGAGCTATTTTTGGGATACAAATGTTGTAATATTTGAAGTTTTGTTGGTATCACATGTGTCCGCTAGAGGGCCTTTTTCGACATTCCGACAGAGATGGTTAATTTTCTCAAAAAAATTAAATGCATTTGTACGACTTTTTTTTATGAAAAAGTAGCTAAATGATGTCTTAACAAGCTCGCGAAAACTCCATCTCGATTTCTTGTTCATAACCTAAAATTTAGGCCAAAGAAAATTTTATACGGAAATGCCGACGCTTTGTGGGATCGTGTAGCGCTCCTTGATGAATTGTACACATGTGCTTTAAACAAGTACTACGGCGCCACTTACTGAAATGCGTGTATCAAGAATGGAGCGCAATTTAAATCAGGCAGTTATATATTGGCCACCCTGTATCTATTAACCACCCAACTAGCAAAGTAATGGTATAAGCTTTTGGTAAAAGAACCGTTCAGCCACAAAAGCTCTCTATTGTTGTTGCCTGAACACCAAAATGCTGGCTTAATGTTGTGTGGAATGCAGATTTGATTTCTGCAACATATTTGCTCTAAAATGAAGTGTTTAAAATATTCTTATAGCATAGTTATACAACACCTTATAGAGCAAATTTTTATACAACTATTTTATACGGCATATTTGCACGTTAGTCAAAATGGTTGTGATGTGGCATCCATTGTAACGTTTATAAAACAAACCCGAGCCTTGTTGTTTTGCTGTGCAATTTACTACTTTAGCCAACAAATTGCTCCCAACGGAAGCACTTATACAACTGTTGTTTAGTAACTGTTAAAGGCTGTACATATGCTAAATATGTTGGTAAACAACTTCACCATAACCTAACTTTCTGCTGTCATATTTTTGTAAAATTCCATAATCAATGTTTAATACAAACAACGCATGCATATTGGTTCAAAAGGTTTTATCAACTGTTCAAACAGAAGATATAGATCTGGCACAAATTCTGGGTAAATCATTCGGCTCTGTCGGTATTTCATTTCAGACATTTGTCAAATTGTTGTATAACACCTGCAGGCAAGACAAAAATATTCTAATAACCTAAAGAGAATATGGACGATGCCATGATTGTACACAACCACCCGCCATATTGGGCAAACATGTATTTATTCCTCTATTTAATATTAAATAATTATGTTTCAGTTCGAAATTACAGATATAAAGTGATAAACATTAGTGTAATTGTGTCTAAATATAAGATTTGTGGAAGATTTAACGCAGATAAGTTCAGTTTTCCATCTTGAAAATCTAGACATACTTTTGATCATTGTCAAAATATGAATCAAATACGAAACCCGTAGAAATTGGGTAACTAATCTGCACGATAATCACAATAAAATTTGCTGCGCAAGTAATTCAACAGCCCTATATCACAGTGTAGAAGTTTATCATATACCTGTGTATGAAATTCACAATGGCCGATATGTAAGTACACAAGATGACTGTAATGTGTTAGTTATATATTCTTTACTTCGTCTATACAATACATAAGAAATAGTTTGGTTGCAATAAAGTAGAATCACGTAACAGAATAGTTGTATAGTTGACAAAAACTGAATCTTGCACTGACGCAAATGTCCTATAGCGGCTGCAAGAGGCTTACACTTTTGTATTATAACTGTTACCTGCAGCCCTTATTTAACCTCTTAAATGACTGAAGTGTCCTATTAGGTGTGCCCATTCCCCTTGTATAGCTGTTCTAAGAGGGTTTTGCCAATGTTCTTACAGTATACAATGCTGTTTAAGGAATACTGTATAATCATTCTTGCAACTCTAATAGGAGTGATAATTGTTAGTAGACCGACCTAACGCAGATTAATTGAATTCTATGTTTTATGTAAACTATTGAAGAATGAGTGTATACCTTTTTAACAAACTAATGTAAATTCCTTTTATTGACTTACAGGAAGAACCTTTCATGAGCCAGATGCCAACGCCAAAGCCCTTGATTCCTCCGTTGGGCGCTGTACAAACGCCGGCAACTCCTGCACAAACATCGGCTGCGGCTGACCTTCTGTCCGACCTCAACTTTTCCTCGCTACAAATTCAACAAACCGCCCCTCATATACAGAACAATAATTTCGGATTTGATTTGCTCGATGGCCTCAATCCTGGTAAGTTTCACGGCACAAAGCATTACCTTAGTATATAGTCATGAAAATGATCTGCTCCGATATGTATACATACTAGGGTGTCCCAGCACTGGAGGGCAAACAAATTTTTGTTCGAATTGAGATACGCATACCCTCTATTTTTTTCCAATTGACTGTAACATCTCAAAAAATAAATATTGGGATCGGGGAACGACAACGACTTTGAATTTGAAAGTTGATTATGGATATTTATCATTAAAGGAACATTATTTACTAAATTTTCTTTTCAGAGTTTTTTACTGTCAGGATATACCTGCGTGTGTTCTTGTAAGCAACGTAATACAAATTGTTTTTGTTCCTCATCAGCAGTGATTAAGCCATGGAAGTCTTGTTTTAACTTGACTGCTCTTTCTGCAGTATCGTTAACTGCTCTTAGTGTTTGCACCTCGTTCTTAGCGTGTTCAAAAGAATCATTATGAGGCCATGAAGTTGGAAATTCGTCGAGAAAACTGGCATCAATTTTAAGTCGACTGAACAAGGACTTGCTTTTGATTGAAACAAAGTCATCGATAGTTTTCTCTGAAAGGAAAAAACGAAGAATAGCAACCACCTAAACGTACTGATTTTGTGCGACCGATCACGGACAATAAACCATAAACAGATGCTTTGTGCTTTTTGGCAACTCATCGGCATCTTCTAGGTTTGGCCTCAGGTCAGGACAAGGTAGGAAAGCATAGCAACTAACCTCTATCTGAGGTATAAGATCTATCGAAACAAGACAGTATGAGGTGCCATCTATTGTCAGAATCGCAGTTTATGCTTTCTTATTTTAGCATATTTTATCGAAGCTGTAAAAGCAGACAACGGAAAATGTGTTAGCCAAAATTACCATAAAGTGGGTCAGAAAGTCTTCTTTCGATGGTATGTAGCATTTACCGTGGACTGATGGACTTTCTTTGGATAAATTAGCAACAATTTTGACTTATTTTCCTCACCGACGTCGTCGTCAAACAGAGATAAGACAGAGACATCAAATACCATGAATGTTGGCAAAGCTGCGTTTGAAATGGTTTTGTCAATTCTTTCGTAAGGCTTCATTGCCGTTAAAAAGCATAAATTGGTGGTGCTTTCACCGCTAAAGCGTATTGCAACCACGGTTTCACGTATGTTGTCACGATAATCAGGCAGATATCTAACAAAGCTGCCATATTCTTATTAGAAAGTTTGAGCTGGAAACTTAGTAACGCTATTTTTAATGAGTGGATTGCTCTGGCCATCCATCGAGCTGGATGGTGCTTGGCGGTCCAATCCTAGATTTTTTCTCTATCACTGCCAAGGAATATTATTAAAAGTTCTGTTGACCAATTCCGAAAAAAACAATTTAAAATTTTAACTTTTATTTCACAACAAAAAACAGAAATTAACTAAAAAAATTCAAAGAACTTAACAAAGCATAAATACGACAAACAATGACTATACGAGTCCCTTCCCACTTCAGTTGGCCCACTTCAAGATTTGTACCAAAATATGCCTTTATAAACTAAACATGACGAAACTATTTACTTCTAAAACAATTTATTTTCTCAAAAACATTTTAGATACACTCTAGTCGTAAAAAATACATATTTGAAATCACTTAGACCTATAACTAATAGAACATCTGAACAAATAAACAATCTGCGAATAAATGCGCGAAGTTAACAAAGCAACAATTGAAAGATTACCATTGGGTAACATCACCTTTATTTTTTATTACGGCTGAAATTCTTTGGGGCATAGTGTTAACCAAGTTTTGGCAAAAATTTGGTGTAAAACAATCCCATATTTCTTGAAGCTTTTGTCCCAGTTCGGTGATTGTACTAGCAGGATGTTGTCGTAGAACCTTTTTCATCTGGTGCCACAAAGTTTCAATAGGTGGCAGATCTGAACTGCCAGAAACCCATTTCAAAAGTGGTACATTATTTTCTTCCATCCATTTTATAGCCTTTTTTGAGGTATGGCACTGGTAAAAGCGAGTCTTCTAAAATTGCCAAATATTTGTTTGTATCCACATTTCCATCAATAAAATGAAGTTTTCCTACTCCTTTTGATAACATAATGGATGCTGGAAATTACACTTTTCTCTTCAGAAAGTCAACATGGAATGCTTCATTTTTTTTGCGAATAACTCTACTGCGACTGTCACCAACACAAACTTCGAATCGGGCCTCATCACTCCATTGTATTGCACATCATTGTTGAGGTGTCCATTGTCTATGTTCTTTAGCCCATCCAAGCCGATTTTTCTTTTGCAGTGGAGTTAATAGTGGCTTTTCTTTGGCCTATAAACAAGTTGTGCACTTCAAAAAGTCCGGATTATTGTCATGTTGATGCAACAACCACTCACAAAACCGCACTCTTGCTGGAAAATCGTCAGGTTGAAGGGCTTGTACACGTTGGACGCAGCGTTTGCCACACTTTAGTTTTTGATACTTGCACTTCTCTAGCCACGTCTCTAGTTCTTGTTGAGGGATTCACGTCTACGCAAAAATATGAGTGCGTTTAAAGTTTGGTATTCTAGAGTAGAACGGATTTTATTACATACAGGGTGTTAATAAAGTATGTAGACAAACTTTAACCATCGAATCCTTGGTCAATTTGAAGACGAAATTTCCATATGAACATGGGTCCGCAACGGCTTTGTTTTCAAGCTAGAGCATATTACCACTAAAAGAAATGATGATATTGTTCTAAAAAATTATAAAAGAATGGAACGTATTTTATTTTAATTAAGTATGCCCTGTGGTGAATATACGTACATAGATACGGATATTGTTATCCAGTGTTTTTTGAAAAAATAGCATGACATTGATTGGTTGTGATCGCAATACTTTTGATATTTAAGCATTGTGCTTATATAGACACCTATGACGTACCCGAAAACAATTGAATTAATTTATTTTCTCAAATAATCCGTGGCCACTTACATTTATTGTAAACAAACTATTCCATATTTTCTATTGTTGTCGTACTATTCGAATGTTACTGTTCAAAACTATTGACCTTCTAAATAGTGTTTTTTTCCAAAAATACAGGATAATACTAATTTCATCCACGTTCATATAGAGCCTCAGCAATTTGTAAAACATGTGAGTTATACCAACTGTTCAATAAATACGTTTCATTATTCATAGAAATATTTGGAACATTACTCGTATTTCTTTATGGATAGTGCTCTAGCTCGAAAACAAAGCCGTTACCGACCCATGTTCATATGAACATTTAGTCTTCAAATTGACCAAGGATTCTATGGTTAAAGTTTGTCTACATACTTTATTAACACCCTGTATATGTATATCCTGCAGAAGAAAAGCATATCTGGGACTCTACACTAGTGAGCTGAATTGTTTAATTGTATGCTTTTTGAAGCAAGCTGCCACGATTTCCGCCATTCAAAAAAGTTAACTTCTTGGCTAAGTATGCCAGATACTACTTTGGTCTTCTTCTGCTTTGTTTCTGAATGTGCAACGGTTCATTTTCATGTGCTTTGATAATTTCCGCAATTGGAACATCGTCTTCGTCACTGCCAATTTGACAATAATTTGCACCTCGAATATATATACTAAATAACACCTAATAATAAATTCCGGGACTCATACTGAAATTATTAGCCAATCCCGGGATTTTCGAGATAGGTTTTCTTCCAGGATTCTGGGACCCCAGTAAACACTTTTCCAGCTCTCGTGAAACTTTTTAAACATTGGAATGTCAGGGCTTGTAGTCTCTTGGTCGATCTTTGATTCAAATACGCCTTTTACCACCAATTCGTAGGCGCGATGGCGGCAAGCAAAACTTAGCTTTTCTTTATTAAGTTTCTGTTTGAGAGACGCAGGCACCGTTAATGGGAGCAGTATTTGAAGCTGTAGTATCTCAACGGAGAATCTGAACTTTATCTTCAAGATCTTGTTTAGTAGAGGGAAGTATGACCGGGAATTTGAAGCTTTTCGTTCCCTATTAAAAATATTCCCTTTTTATAACTGCGTAAGTCCTTCGATATGTTGACTGAACGAAAACGTTTACTAATGGAACAAACGAGCACTGCAATATATGCAAGCTTTTTTAGAGGGTATGCGTGCGAAGAAACGAACTTTCATTTTCTTGGGACACCTCCTCGAGACATATCAAAACAGACGAAGACCTAGAGTACTCACTCACCCACAAGTGTATATGGTTGGCACTAAATTTTATTACGTTTGAATGTTTCCATTTCAAATCAGAGGATTATCAGTATCACGGTATAAACCTCGAGACAAATTTTGTATATCGTATTTTACTAAAAACATGTTTGAAATTCTGCAAAAAGGCTTCCCTCAAGCATATTTTTAAGATGGTACTTTTGACTTTTTAAATGAATGGAATGAAGCTTTTCACCATTGGCATTGGGTGGTCAAGGTCACCTTATTCAATATTTTTAAAAAACTTGGTAGGTATAACAGTACTTTCAAGGTCAAAATAATGTCCACACAAGGTTACATCTGATCGTGAAATATCCAACTCTACCCTTTTCCGAGATCAAAAGTGTATGGGCACATTTAAAAAATTATCTTGAGCTTGATTTGACCTTCAAGAGTATGCTCAAGGTTGAATTCAAGGTCCCTCGAGGAAAATCCTAAACTCCTACGGCTACTGTTACTGTACCCCTCGAATATTCTCAAATATCTTGCTGTTCCAGGACTTTAAGACCACCTTGTGTGAACTTTCCATGTGCTTTTTGGACCTACGTTATGCCCTTCTATTGTTTTTTGAATCACCCTGTATAAATCCTCCCTATAGATAATTGAAAAATGCGTGATACCTTTTTGATACTTCTTTTCGTGTTTAGAAAAATCACATAAAATATTGCATGTGCGACAACACTATGGAAACTTGTTGATAGACAGGAATCGATCCTTTCGGGAATGAACGAGAAACGTAATTTACCATATTACATATTACCAAATTTCCCCGAAATAATTGTAAAGTTTGGTTTTATTGATGAAAGTAGTTCAAGGGGGTATTTAAAACATGGAAATTTTTATTCGACAACAAAGAATGAGAAGACGTGTTTTTGGGATTCAATCAAAAATGTCGACAGGAACGAAAAAACTCTTTAAAGAAGATTTTTAGATATACTAAGTGACATATAAATCCGAACACCCAGTTTAAATGGTTTTATTTTAATAAAATTTTGTATAAGTACTTAATAAAGCATAATAAGTAAATGAGATAAATTTCAAAATGATTGCACTGCTTTAAAGCTCTTCGACCTTTAATAATGTGTGGATGCACCCTGATGTGCTACGCATTCTCCAACGCGCCTAGGCATGCTTCTGATCAGGTGGTCAATGTCCTCCTGTGGTATCTCATTCCAGGCAACCACCAACTCCTCTCGAAGTGCTTCTAGAGTCTGAGGAGGACGTTGCAAATTGAGCAATCTCCTACCCATCATATCCCACACGTGCTCAATTGGGGATAAGTCGGGAGATCTTGGTGGCCATGGTAACAATGTGACATCATTATGTTGAAAGAAGTCTATTGTGACTCTTGCAACATGTGGTCGGGCATTATCTTGTTGGAAAGTTGGATCTGCCAGGGTATCAAGACAGGGTAAAAGATGGGGTACTAGAACTTCGTTTATATAACGCTGCGCGTTCATGTTACCTCTGATGAAGATTAAAGGTGACCTGGAACCATAAGCTATAGCACCCCAAACCATAAAAAACTGTGGATTCCTCCTTTCACCACGTCGCCTTCTAACCCTGGCACGACCATCGTGCATGCCTAAACAAAATCGAGACTCGTCACTAAAGACAATACTGTTCCATTCCTGATCCCAGAGTGACCGTTGTCTGCACCGCTCAAGGCGATTACGTCGGTGTTCTCGAGTTAAAGGGAGGACCCAGTGTGGCCGGTATGAAAACAAGCCAAAACTTCTCATTCGTCGGTAAACACTTCGCATGCCAATAGGAATTCCGTGTTCTGCAAACCATTCATTTGCAATGGACCTGGTAGTGGAGAAACGGTCCCTTAAGGCCAATAATCTTAGGCGGCGATCTTCACGGTCTGTTGTTCTACGGCGGCGTCCAGTGCCCCTTGCTCTTTGCGTACGGCCTTCTCGAAGCCATGCCTGACAACACCTAACCACAGTGTCTACACTTCTTTGCACTCTAACTGCAATTGCCCGAAAAGAAAGTCCAGCTTCCCGAAGTCCCACTATACGGCCTCTATCAAACTCACTAAGTTGACGAAATCGTACAGGTCTCCGTACTCTAGGCATCGAAACCGATCGTAAAGGATGTCAAGAACCAAAATCCGCCTACGTTGATTCTTTACTGCGGCTGAAATATTCATTTTTAGAGCGTTAGTGAATTAAAAAAAAGCAGTATAAAAACCGGAATGTCCAACTGATAAGGCTGAAAATTTTTCACTTGTTATTTACAGTAAGATAAATACATTCACCAACTTTTATTAAAATAAAACCATTTAAACTGGGTGTTCGGATTTATATGTCACTTAGTATATTTATGAGACCTACAAATTGAGGCCACACGTAAAAGATCCGAAAAAGTTATGGCAGAAAACCTAAACAAAATGCAGATGTTGGCACTTGATAATGCGACATTAATTTCACGTAGCTACTTGAAATTCTTCATATCCGTAGAATTCATACTTGTAAATAACGACAACAAAATCGTAGTAGATTGGTTTAATAATTTTTGAAAATTTCTAATTGTTTATTCCAAAACACCTGTTTTCCGGCCATCACTAGTAGTTTATTGAGCAATATACAGGGTTAGTTCAAATGGCATTTTATAGCGTTTACCTTTACATGAATCACGAACCATTCCTAAAGATAAATTTTATTTTTATGTGAAAAACAAAGTGCTACGTTTCTTTTTCATAAACAAAGTCAAACATTCCGTATTTGTGAGTAATTGAATAGATGCGCTACGATATTCGAAAAACATAAATTAGAGCGAATGTGTCTATCACCTTTAGTTGCGAGGAAAAAATCTTTTTCAAGATTTCTTCATACTCTTGTGTATACATATTTAGAGTTGAAACTTTTACACGGTCACAGATGAGCCATAACATTTTTGATTGAATCCCAAAAAACGCGTTTTCTCATTCTTTGTCGTCGAATAAAAATTTTTCTCACAAAAATTGATGTACCCATTTTATGCGTCCAGTTTTAAATTCCCCCTTGAACAACTTGTATCAATAAAACCAAACTTTACAATTATTTCGGAAAAATTTGCTGATATGATTAACCCTTAAAACTATTCTCACCAAACGGATCACGTACCTACTGACACGGGTCTTGGTGGGTTCTATGGTCTAATTGTATGGACCTGTTTGACTGACTTTTTTCTCTGTGCTGATAACGGTATTGCGTGTGAAGTGCACAGTCAACCAACTTGCCATGTTTTTTTTTTTAATTACCTTTCCTATATTTTGTGGAATGTGAGTGTATCCATTAGTTTTACGGGAAACTGACCATCCGCGTTTCCCGTGTTGCAGATGGTCTGAAAAGTGACAGTGAAATACATCACCGTATAGAAAAGAAAAGAAAAATGGATACCAAAATGCAAGAATTCCGGCGACGTTTAATCAAAGTTGCCGAACGATACCAGCAAATGAAGAAAATCACGTGCCAGAAACAAGTGGACGAGATTATGAGCGACGTAGAAGAGATATTAGAAGAAGTAGGGAATACAGCGACAATACAAAAATTATTAAATTTGGATGATTTTTTAAATGAAGACATACAATGTGCGTACGAATGTTTCCTATCAGCTTTGTTGGATTTGTGTGATGAAAACTTCCCATTTCAAGGCGAAAAACTGTACGAACCCATCAACAAACTATTTACTGTCGAAGATCCTACCTGTTTTATAGTCACTTTCGAGTGCTTGATGGAGCGTCTAAAGAGCAAACTTAGCAACACTATTGTCCGTTTACTTCAGTTACTTTTAGAAACAGACGCCTTTTTTGTATTCGCTTGCAAATCGGCGATACCGGATCAGAGACGAGCAGAAGGCAAATTTGTGGAATTTCTGGCATGCGTATTGGAGGACGATTGGAAGAAATTCGTAACATTGTTTGTGTCGACGGCCACTAGAGTTGCGAATGCTCTAGAAGGAAAAGTTCCTGATTTTTTTTTAGACAAAAATTTCTTCAACTACGTTTTTTCAAATGTCCTCCACTTGATAGAATTTTGCGCAGAGTCCATCGATAGAAAGCTGGTCAGCTTCGAGTCAATTGAATATAAATTCATCGCGATGCTCTTGAGCTCAGTCCTGCGAAATTTCAATCCACAAACTTCTTACGGAGAAACGCACTGTTTCGTCGAAATTCTGGCCTTAATTACAAACTGGGCTCCTTGCAAAAGAAATGCTTATAAGCAAGTGGTGCAAGAGATAGTGCGCCATTTGGAAACAGCCGGAATAGACACGTTTGTGAGAATCGTAATGCAGTTGAATCCAGAAATATATAGTGTGGAGTCCATCTTGGGCAACGTCATCAATTTGGATGAACATTGGAGATACGTTGCGGGGACGAAGCTACCTATGGTGACATATCGTGTATACGACTACGACAACGTGATAATCAATGTATCTTTATACCTCAGCAAAGTATCTATGAAAGATCATGTAAAATTGATAAGACGCCTAGCGAATGACTGGAATAACAGAAACTCTATAAAGCATAACAGTATCGAAGAAAAGGTATATTTTGCAAAGTTGATGGTATGCTTATTAAGAACTTGCTCTAATTCTGATTTTCCGGATAGTTACTTGCAAGAGTTGCAAGAGGTGATAAGATTAAGCGTGCCAAAGCATTTAGAGTCGACTATTATGGAAATTAGAGCTCTAGGGATGAAAGTCGCCGAAATATATGTGAATCGACTGAGCAATGAAAAAGAAAAGCTAAAATTTGATTATGAAGGTATGAAACCAGAACCGTTGAGAATCGTGAAGGAATTAGATTACTTAACAGACAAAGACTTCGACAAGTACTGTCAGAGTACGGTGATTGATTTTGACGTAAAGATTAGAGAATTGTACGAACAATTACAATGCAAGAATCGGAGGGTTCAAGAATGTATTTCAGTTCAAAGGAATCAAGGAAATTCGACTTCCGCTAAAGATGCAACGAATGAAATTGTAATAGCCAAAATGAACAACCTACCGCCCAACGTAAAAATAATCGATCCAGATTTTGAATTAGACAGCGATGATGATCTGGAGCCGTACGATACGTCGAATGACGTGAAGCGACCAAAAAAACCGCCTCCTGTTTACCTAAGGGATTTACAGGAAGCTCTTCTCGAAACGGAAGACGGTGATCAATTTGAAATTGCGTTACAATATTGCGAATCGCTCATCGCCGAACAACTGCCCGATGACAATGTGTCTTTGGGTATACAATTCCTCGAGATACTCATATCGTTGGAAGCCAGGTTTTTCGTGGAAGATTTTGAAGGTTTAGTCTTCAGGAGCTGCGTTGCCGCGCTGTGCGTTTACCCGGCTCAGTACTCGGAATACCTCTGCAGGGAGTTTCACGCAGACGTATCGGCGTACTCTATATCCAGGAGGATTTTCATGCTGGACGTGTTGGCCGAGGGCGCTAAAATTCTGTCCGGAAAACCGACCGAAAATAAGGATGAACAGACCAGAACAAATGATCCGAAGCAGAGTAGCGTTGACGAAGTTATCGGATCAAGATTAGCGCTCAAGACGAAATACTATTGGAAACATCAACCTACCAAGAGGGAATGTGTGAATAGGTTCTCGGAGTTTGCTGGTCGTTACTTCTTTCATCTCATGTACGGCTATCAGGTGAGTTTGAAAAATAGTTTATATTGGCTGGCATGTTACAAGTTATCGTTCTTATTGTCGTGTGACTTTGCAAGTTGTCCAAAGGGCAAGCACTACCCTATTACCACCACTCTGACGTCTATGTAACCTTTTGCGGCTGGGCGTGTTTTCTTATTCTGAAATCTTTTAATTTCATGTTACAGGTATATTGAATTAGTACTAGTTCAAATTTCGAAAACCTTAAACCAGTTATTATCCGAAGTAATTGGGTATTTCTCAACAAATTTAGAAATTTCATTTAGCATTTCTTGAAAAAAAATTAATGAAAATATATCATTTTTTTGCAGAAATATAAAGTTTTACTTTAGTCAGGTTCATTGCAAATGAAAGTCCTCCATATTTTTGTTTATAACATGTAGAAAAATGACTATGAAATGAGGGAATGACTGATCGGATGGGGGAATGGGTTTTAAAACTATTCGATGCTGAATTTCAATGCAAAACATAAGTTAATTTATTAATAGATGTATTGAGATTCGTTTCATACTGTAGAGAGCTTAGATAGCCTTTCTTCCCTGGACACATCCTCATATTTTCATCCTTCTCTAAGAAATTAACAACATCACCCTTAACTTTCAGCATTTTGGTGCTAACTTTGGTACAGTTCTTTTTGTACGTATCGATTTTGACAAAATGTTCGATTTGTATTTGCACTAATTGCAGCTTCAACATTTTTTAATATTTTTATTTTTTCTATGTTTACTTCCAAGATCTTCATAGTTATTCTTGAGGTCCGTTGATAGACCTTCTCCGAAAGTCTTTTTCTTACGACGTCAGGAACTTGTACATTCTTTAAAAGCCAAAACACTTTAATTGCTGGAGAGTTTGGGTCAGTATTTTCAGTTTTCAACCTCATACACCTCTTCTTATATTTTTCGCTAAGCTTGATTGCGTTCTTTACGTTATTTTCCAAATTATTAATCTTTGCGTACAGAATAGTTCGCCGCTTGCGCATTCTACGTCTATTAACAGCAGACAAATTCTCTGCTGTGTGCCGTAAAGATGGTTCAGGACTTGGTGGGGTGTTTCTTCAACTCTGAAAATTTGTTTGTAATGTAACTCGCTTTTCCCTATAAACTTTACTATTCTTCTTCCTTTGTTTTCGTTTTTGGCTAGCTTCTCTTGCACTCATAGAACTTATTAGCTTAACTTGACCTTTACTTTTCTTTAAATACTTTAATCTTTCTTTTTCACGCAAATCTTCTAAATACATTACTTTTCATTTGTTCTCGCCTCTTCATGTCGTACTCCTTCTTTTTTAATTTATTTTCTTTTTCACTTAACTTCTTAATTTTCCCCATTCTTGATCGGATATCTGTTGAAATTGAAAACATATGCTATACAACCTGGAGTTAAACAATAACACCCAAACCACAATTTTGTATATGCAAAAATCATTCCCTCATACATGTATAATTGTCATTCCCTCACTTTCTAATAGTGAATGAAAATCTATATTTCGTCTTGTATAATAATTGTGGTAATGATTATTCAATTCTATGTAGTGTTCGAAATGTTGTGGCAAATTTTAAATATAAAAGTAAGAACCAAATTGATATGAAATGTTTGATATTCAACCACTTCTATTCTTTGTAACATCAATTTTAATTTGGTGTACTTATTTTTATTCAATATTATTCTCATAGCTTTATTTTGCAGGACTTGTAATTTTGAGAATACAGCTTTATTGGCATTGAACAATATAGTAAATGTGGTAGAATAATTATTCTATTGTAAACTTTTTTTTGAATATGTACCAACACTATGAGAAGCCCTATAAAAGTAATTAATTTTTTTCAATTTTTTAAATAATGTATCATAGTGATCCTCAAACTTTAGTTTACTATAAATATATATATATATATATATATATATAGGTGAAAAATTAAAGCTTCCGCCTTTTGTTGGGTACTTCGACAAAATTTAAGCAAAGATGACTCTTTATGCTGCAATTACAATGATAACAGTAGCAACAAAAGTGTAAAATGAATTTAAATTGACTCAACTTACAGTAGTATGTGAGGATGTTGCTAATTGTTGTTTACGTATAGGATGAGGGAAACGTCCAGTAACATGGTGAGAGCTGGATAGATGGTACAGTGGTCAAAATTATATAAAATATGACAAGAACAAGTTAAAGACAGATTAAAAAATATTTAAAAAAAAACATTAGAGCATTACATCGTGAAGCCACTTGATGATTGCACAAAATGGTGGTCATGGAATAATGAGTGAGATGAAACCCTTTGACAGAAGGCCGAAGGGGGGGGGGACAGAATTTAAGCAAAGAGGACTCTTTATACTTTATTAATCTCTAGCTTTCAATGGACTTTGCCATCTTCATCAGGAGCTGCAATAACGTTGAGAAGAAATAGCAACTATTGTGCAAAATGATTTTGAATTAACTTACAGCAGTATGTGAAGTTGTTGCTAAATGTTCTTAACGTTTTGGTTGAGGGATACACCCAGTAACCTGGTGAATGCTGGATACATGGTACATTTGTCAAAATTAATATAAACTACACACAGCTGTATGTCAGGAACAAATTAAAATGGATTAAAAATATTTAAAAAAAGTTATGATTACATCATGAACCACCTGATGCAGCACTAAATGGTGGGCACAGGATCACAAGTAGAATGAAACATTTGACAGGTGTCAGAAGGTTGGTGGTGTCAGTGTCGATGGATGGAACGAAAATTTATGTGAAGTGTGTGCTAAGTTGCCAAATCACTTCAGATGGTGTTATTTGTCAAGATATGTTAAATAAGAACTTGTCAACAGACCAGAGGCAGTTGAACAAACTATATTGTTGATGAGATGGAAAGTTGAATTAAACAATTATTATTTTATTATGAGAAAAAACAATTATTAAAATTGAATGGAAATTTTGGAGAGAAAGGGTGGAATAGACCGAAAACAGATTCTATTTATGGTTGTGAAAAGTCGAAATTTGGAGAGATATGTACGTGTTCCAACTTTTCGCAGTTTAGCAAATATGAGTAAATGACGCTCAGTTGTTTAACATCCGTCTTCTTATTCTTACAGTTGTCATTCATGAAAATGTGGGACATTTCCAGGAATAATCGTTTGGATAGGTGTTGTTATTTATCAAGAACTTTGATACTTGTGTAGTTCATAGAGCGCCCTGTTGTATTGACATGAGAAACCAGAGCACATCACTCGGGGTGAAGCCTAGAATCACTTTTGTGTGATGAAATCCTTCCTTTTAGAGATAAACTGTGTTGGTTAAGCCAAGCAGCGGGACTCTGTCTTTCATCTTTAAAAAAATACAGTTTATAGTGAGGAGGGATTTGCAAGGAATTCAACAGTTCAACGGGCTACATAGTCTGATCAGCTTAGGGGTCAGTTCTTTGATATAGGGAAGGACAGCAAAACCAGATCATGAATTTTGATGGCGATTATATTGTTATTAGAATTGGTATTGTTGTTGGGAATTCTATCAGTTCTATTATTAGGAGTTGTAAGAATATTACTTGGATTATTAGAGTTTGGTAAAATACTGGAAGGAGAGCTAAACAAGATCTTGTTAATCAAACCATTCAGATAACCATTGTTGATGAACAGTTTTGATAACTTCCGTAAATTTGAAGTATGGAAAGTAGTATCAGAGATGCTGATTACCCTTGTTTTCATCTGCTTCACCAAGTTGATTTTAATCCTTAGGCGGAAGCTTTATCAACCTTCTGACACCTGTCAAATGTTTCATCCTACTTGTGATCCTGTGCCCACTATTTTGTGCTGCATCAGGTGGTTCATGGTGTAATTTTAACTTTCGTTTTTGAATATTTTTAATCCATTTTAACTTGTTCCTGACATACAGCTGTGTGTAGATTATATTAATTTTGACAAATGTACCATGTATCCAGCATTCACCAGGTTACTGGGTGTATCCCTCAACCAAAACGTTAATTAAATTTAGCAACAACCTCACATACTGCTGTAAGTTAATTCAAAATCATTTTGCACAATAGTTGCTATTTCTTCTCAACGTTATTGCAGCTCCTGATGAAGATGGCAAAGTCCATTGAAAGCTAGAGATTAATAAAGTATAAAGAGTCCTCTTTGCTTGAATTTTGTCGAAGTACCCAACAAAAGGCGGAAGCTTTATTTTTCACCTAACTGGTCTTAACGACAATGACCACGTCTCAAGTTATGTATACGAGTATATACAGGGTGGCAGGTAAATAGGTGTAAAACATTTTAGGAGGTGATAGTGCGGCTCCTTTGCTATCAAAATTAGTATATAATACCATACCCTATATTCAAAGGTTAAAAAGTTATGGAAGATTTAATTTTTTTAAAAAACAACCCAGATTACAGAGTAAAATAGTTGAGATAAAAAAAAAGTTGGTGATTAAACATTCTTTTTTTGGTGGTTTCAGGTTATTATTTAAATAAATAATTCTCATAAATTAAAAAACATATGAAAACACTACTGAAAACGTATTTATTTTCATTTAAATGTTAAATGAAAGCTTTTATTTTCAATTTTCACATTAAGAAGTCTTTTTTTTTAAATCATAATAAAGAAAATGTACAAATAACTGCAAAAACTTCCTCGTTTCATTAGGTTTCTAAAATGGTATAATAACATATCAGTAAGTAAACCATTTAACAAAGCAATATTACTTTGCTAGAAAGGACCGCTAAGCGCATTGTACTGAGCAGGTAAACCGAGCATTTCATGGTTCGACCCTTTTTGTTATTTTTTTGTACCCTGTGCCGTTATTCGGGTTTAAGTATTCTGAATCTGTCGTCGCTCCTCGGAAGCAAGCTCTGCGTGTGTTATGAATTGACACAGCTGACGGATCAAGGAAAGGGAACTAACGCTTAGGTTAGTTAGTAGAATATCAACCTTTAACGCGGTAGGACGTACTTTTACTTTTTTTATCAGTTTTAATAATGGCGAGTTACCGCCAACGAAGAATACGCTGATATTCTGTTTTGTTATGGTTTAAGTGATGGAAATTCCGTTAAAGCCAGGCGAGAATACGAAAACCGTTTTCCGAATCGGCGAATACCGAGTCATCGAGTATTTGCTTCTGTGTACCAACGCGTGTAGGAAAGTGGACAGGTTCATGAGAGACGTCATGATGCTGGTAGACCTCGGTTGTTTGACGACGAAGATCGAGAGGCAATACTGGAATGCCACGGCAGAGACCCGACGACGTCTACACGAGTTATAGCAAAACAGCTTGGTTTAACTCAGTGGAAAGTTTGGTTCGTTTTGCATTCGGCGAGACTTTACCCTTTCCATTACACACCGGTTCAAGTATTAGAAGAAGGAGATCCCGCAAGAAGAATTGATTTTTGTCGATACATGCTTCGGGATCAAGAAGAAAACGACTATTTAACTAAAATATTGTGGACCGACGAGTCTAAGTTTGACAGAGAGGGGACAACAAATTATCACAACTTACATTATTGGACCCCACGAGAGGCAAATCCCCACATGGCAAAGCCAAGAGCCCATCAAAGAAGATTTTCGGCAAACGTGTGGATGGGAATCATTCATACGTATCTAATTGGACCAGTTTTTTTGCCTGACAACCTGAATGGCGAATCCTATGAAAACTTTTTGAGATCCGAACTCTGGGAGTATCTCGAAGACCTGCCTCTGAATATCAGGATCCAGATGATCTACCAACACGATGGTTGTCCCGCGCATTTCCGTCTGGGTGTTAGACAGTGGCTGGACGAGAAAAATCCTTGTCGCTGGATTGGCCGAGGTGGACCGACACCGTGGCCAGCGAGGAGCCCAGATTTAACACCGTGTGACTATTATTTATGGGAGCACATGAAGTCACTGGTATAAGCTGAGCCCATAGACACTCTTGCACAGTTGAAAGAAAGAATTATTGCTGCTGCTGACACTATCCGAGGACAACTAACTGGCCGCATCACGCGTACCAACATGAGAAAAAGACTACGGGCTTGCATAAGAAACGGCGGGCCTCAGTTCGAACAACAATTGCAATGAATTTTACCTTCATTTCATTATTGTATTTTACTTACCCATTGTAGTAACTTTTAGTCAGTTTTTATTATTCTGTAGTACAATTACAACTGTGTAAATAATCTAATCGTGTAACTTAACCGTAGTTTAAAATAATAACTACCCCATAGCTTACAGTTACATTATTTTCACAAAAACACTTTCTTATCAATCAGAGAGTTGTGAAAATAGGAGACAAGCCATTGGTAAATTTACTCCCTATTGTTGTATTACAATTTCAGTTTCACACAGTTTTTGTGCACTTATCATACCAATTTAGATTCCTTATGAAACAAGGATATTACGAGGCACGTCCAGAAAGTAAGTGTACTGGTATTCTCACAGCTGTAGAGAATACTTTTTCGACATGTTGGCAACACTGCCGCGTAGCCTGACCCATCCCCTTCAAAAAGAGACCAATCTGAGGTTAGTGTGTTGAAAACTCTTGACGCAGTAACATCTCTCGCGAAAAATGTCGATCGTATCTCCCGCCAAGTGCGAAATTCGCGGCGTCATTCGCTATCTTGTTGTGAAGGGAAAAGCTCCGGCTGAAATTTATAACGAGGTGAAAACTGTCTACGGCAATGGAGCTATGAATCGTACGAGTGTGTACAAGTGGTGTCGCGAGTTTAAAAATGGCCGTTCTTCCGTGCATGACGATCAGAGGAGCGGAAGACCTTCAATTTTGACTGAGGAACTTGTGGGAAAAATCGAGATTGCGGTCCGTGACGATCGCAGATTGACGTTAGATGAACTTTCTGCGATGTTTCCGCAAATCTCCAGATCCCTGTTACACGAAACAATCACAGAAACTCTCGGATATCGGAAATTGTCTGCGAGGTGGGTCCCAAAACAGCTGACAGAACAGCACAAGTTGAAACGAATGCAGAGTTCCGAAGAGTTTTTGGAACGCTACGAACTCGAAGGCGATGATTTTCTCTACTCTATTGTTACTGGAGACGAAACTTGGGTTGCCCACTACACGCCTGAAACAAAGAGGCAGTCTCAGCAATGGCGTCACACCTTGTCACCCTCCGCCAAGAAATTCAAAACCACAATTTCAGCCAAAAAAATGATGGCATCCGTGTTTTGGGACCATAAAGGCATAATTTTGATTGAATATCTGCCTCACGGGGAGACCATCAACGCGGCAAGATACTGTGAGACGCTAAAAAAATTGAAAAGGGCGATTCAGAATAAAAGGAGGGGCATGCTGACGAAGGGAGTCTGCCTGTTGCACGACAATGCCAGACCCCACACGGCCAACGCCACGAAGCAACTCCTGGACTCTTTTGGATGGGACGTTCTGAATCACCCCCCGTATTCCCCTGACCTGGCTCCTTCAGATTTCTATCTCTTCACTTCCCTAAAGGGGCACATGGGTGGAAACAAGTTTTCAACGGACGAGGAGGTGGAGAAGTGGGCGAAAGAGCTGGCGGGAGATTTCTTCGAGGCCGGCATCAAAAAATTGATCCCGCGGCTCACCACTTGCATCGAGAGGGATGGTGACTACGTCGAAAAATAACTTACATATGTACAAGTGTAACCAAGTATATTATGGTTTTAATAAATTTTTTTTGAACCCTACATAAATTGAGTACACTTACTTTCTGGACGTGCCTCGTATTTAAATTGTTTGTACGTTTTTTTGTATACTGTTTTTTTTAAACACCTTACTTACTGTAAAACTTTTTTTGTTTTTCTTAGTTAAACATTTTTGAATGAAAATAAATACGTTGTTTGGTATTGTTTTCGAATCTTTTTTAATTTATAATAGTTAATTATTGAAATAATAACCTAAACCCACAAAAAACAAATGTTTAATCGCCAACTTTTTTCTCTCTCGACTTTTTTACTCTGAAATATGGATTGTTCTTAAAAAATCTTAAATCTTCAATAACTTTTCAACCTTTGAATATAGGATATGGTATCATATACTAATTTCGATAGCAAAGGGGCTGTACTATCACCTCCTAAAATGTTTTACACCGATTTACCTGTCACCCTGTATAACGTCGATCGTGAATAGAAAAAACCTGTTAGACAATGGACATTCTAGAACATCTCAACCTGCGGATGGACTTATTTTATTTAAAATTGCACTATTTCATGGTTATACTTTCTTTTTGCAGTTCAACAAGATGCTGCATTGTTCATCCAGTGACTATGCGCTGCTGGAGCACTACATTCACACGTTGGCAGATATAGCGCTACACGCAACAAACACGCCAGCCGCAAACAAAATAGTCGAAGAGTCTCTCCGCTTCACGTGGTTATTGCGAATCCACGAAGAGGCGAAAGTCAGAGCCGCCGTTATCAGGCTGGTTGCGGTTTGTGTGCAGTCGCTACCGGAAAGCGTACTGCTGCAACATTATAGCGACGAACTATTCAATATGAGATTTTGGCTCTCTGATGTGCTGCATCCTGTCAGGGGAGAGACGAACACGCAATGCAGAACGTTCGCTGCCACTCTGGCTGTCATGATAGACGCTGTGTTCAAGGACAATCAAGAACAGGAGAGCCATTCGATGTATAGCTTTTGAATAGTTGCGGAAAACCGCTTACCCGGTTGTATAAAAATATTATAAAATGAACAGCATCACATTGATGGGAACAGTTTGTCAATTGATCGGCAGTGAACTGAACAGGGTGTCCCAATATTCCATTGACATAGAAGTACCACTCAAAATAAGACGATTGGACATGATTTAAATCTATGCAAAAGTGCTTTATAAGATACTTGAAGAACCGATAGTTCGATTTGAATTAAATTTGGAACACCTGTTTTACTCGACGTTCTAATATTTAAACTGAAAGAGTTCGAGAAGAGTGAAAAGTTCCCCCACCCCTACCTAATAGAAGAATTTGTTAACAACTTTCGCGACGACTTTTTTTATATGAAGCTGTTGTCAAAAATAATCTGACACTGGGATAACGTCCCGTATTTCCACCAACTACGAGGGCGGTCCTAGAAGTACCCGACCCAACGAATAAAACACAACATTTTTGTAAAAAAAATTTGTAAGTTTGGAAACAGAAACTAATCCGAAGGGGCTAAATCTGGTGAATAGGGTGCATGAGGTAGCAATTCAAATTTTAATTCGGTAATTTTGGCCATTGCAATAACGGATTTGTGAGGTGGTGCATTGTCTTGATGAAACAACACTTTCTTCTTAACCAAATGCGATCGTTTTTGCTTGATTTCATCGCTCAAATGTTGCAATAAGTTCGCATAATACTCGCCTTTTTCAAGATAGTCAATTAAAATTATCCCACGCGCACCCCAAAAAACCGACGCCATAACCTTGCCTGCAGATGAAACGGTCTTCGCCTTCTTTGGAGCCGGTTGTCCCTTTTGAGTCCATTGTTTTGATTGTTTTTTGTCTCGGGTGTGAAGTGATGGACCCATGTTTCATCCATGGTTATGAAACGACGCAAAAATTCTGCTTTGTTGCTGTGAAACTTCGATAAACACTCAATTGAAACATCTTCACGACACTGTTTTTGCTCGATTGTGATCAATCGCGGCACCCATCTTGCACACAGCTTTCTCATGTCCAAATTTTCAGATAATATGCGATGAACCGTACTTTTTGAAATGCCTACTATGTCTGCTAGCTGGCGCACTTTCAGTCGACGATCATTCAGTACCGCTTTGTGAATTTCCTTCACCATTTCTAGAGTCGTCACCTCATTTGGTCGACCACTGCGATGCTCGTCTTGGCAGCTCATACGGCCTCGTTTAAACTCTGCTACCCAATATTTTACTGTTGTAAACGAAGGAACAAACTAACCCAGAGTAGAATCCAGTTCAGCTTTTATATTGGTTGGGCTGAGGCCTTTGAAATAAACGTATTGTACCACATAACGATGACCAATTTTCTCCATTTTCACAAATTCACTGAAAACGTTCAGTATTGACACATATGCTTTATAGGTTGCATACTTTCTAATACAATGATATTTTTCAAACAACTATCGCCATCTCTAGGTCAGGTCGGGTACTTTTGGGACCACCCTAGTAGATGCCTACTAGATTTACTCGATGTAATATGATTTTTTTTAAACCAACTCCGAAAAACATTTTTTTCTTCTTGAAATCTATGACAGATACAAAAAATGTTGTAAATAAAAGAATCGTCGTTTTGAGATTTGCGAAAAAATCTGCTACAATTTATGTAGCGGTGGGGGTAGTTTTCACCCTTCGTGAACCGTTCCGGATTTTTTGTGAAAATCAAGATGAGCGGATTTTAAGAAAACTACAAATCGTAGGCAAGATAATTTCTGTTTATAATAAGGTAGACACATGGGAATTTTATTGTTTTAAAATAACATCATTGAGATGTTAACTATCGAGACGTACGCACTCCTCGAATCTCGACTTCGTGAAAACTCGCTGTCACATCGCTCGTGGGATAGCGGACATCTGGGAAATGCTGTGGCTGAGCTTGGCAATCGTTGTCGGTTTATTGGCGTAAGTTTTCCACTAATCATTTCGTTTACAACTGTTAAAGACTCGTTGGAGGTATTGGATGTCTAGCCATTTTGTTGAAACCAACTCCTGCTATGGTAGGCTTCAAAAGTATGCAGTTGTGGGAAGGAAAAGCTACGTAGCATAGCTGAGTAGCGATTAGGATTTACTGTTAGTCTGGCCTTGCTCATTTTCGAAGCAATAGGGTCCGATGACTCCTTCAACCGACACGGCCGCCAAAACTGTAACGCGAATGCAAAGGTCGTTGGTGTTTTAATTTGAGATTCCCTGCGGCCCAATACGAGCAATGCGGTTCCAAATTCCATTCAAATAGGACTATCGATTCCAAAAATATCTGAAAAAAGGGTTTTAAAAAGAAAACTTGGACGCCATCTAACGGACAAACTAAGTACTTTTGTATAAAGGTAAATCATGTCCAGTCGATTTATTTTGAGTCTAAAAATACGTGGTTCTTCTATGTCCACGGAATATTGAGACAGATGCATTCCGCCTTGAATATAGAAAATTGCAAAAAGGCGTAATCCATTTATTGCAAAAAAAATTTTTAATGTAAACTAACTGGACCAGTTTGAAAGAAACAAGCAAGAATGAGGTTGCGCGATAATTCGTAATTTATTTGTCTTAATTATATTTCTTTTATATCACTTAGCAATAAAATTTTAAACTCGGTTTTTATACCCAAAGCATTCATTAAAACATTGTAAGCAAATGATGTTATTGGAGTGCCATGAACAGTTTCCCTAATATTTGTTTGTACTTTTGAAATACAATTACATACTAGATATTCAAGTCAAGTCTTAGGCCCGTATCGTCAGTCGTCCCTACAATTGTAGGGCGCCTTTATGGCCTCCTTGATTGTCATAGTTTTCTACTTCTCCGTGTCAGAACTCTATTTTGAGGTTATGTCACAAACATCTATTTGCATCAAATTGTGCTTGCTTTTGAGTTATATTTTATCAGCCTGAAATTTCCTACAATTTAAAAAGAAAACATATCTTCACAATAGGAGAGCGCTGACGCTGACACGGGACAAGTGTAATCTAGACATTTTTGAAGGAGAGAAAGGAGTATGACAATCAAGGAGGCCATAAACGCGCCCTACAATTGTAGGAACGACTGACGATACGGGCCTGAGTGTTACCTAAAAGTGATATATCTAATATCCATATGTACTATTTTTCTAAAACATTTTCTATGTATCAAGCCAGAATCTAACTTTTATCAAAATAAAGCAGTTAAAATAAATCGTATCGATAGATGCTTTGTTCACCAAATATTTGTCCTTAGATACAACTCGTGAAATAGTAGTGGTACATCAAAACTCATAAATGCTGAAGCGACTTTCTTTCAAAATATTTTTTAAGTTTTACCCCATCCAGACCAGCGTTTTTTAACTTTTTAGTTTCTCGGACAAGTGATGTTTGGATGTTCTGTTATATAGAACGTTTATGAACCATTTAGCAATTTTAGGAAGCATCAGAATACATGTCAGTATAGAAAGAACTAAAATTGTAAAATTCTGCGAGCGTGTGTAACCATGTCTTACACATTTTCGTTGCAGCATTGGTCTAGTGAATAATCTTAGTTTCAAAACTCAGCGTACCCTTTTTGAGAAAACAAGTGTTGTGTTTTGTATGTTCTTTTCGAAATAAACGATAAACATTTGAACCTGCCTTTTCTTTTTCATCCGATATATAGATGATATCGATTTTATATTTATGTAATTGTACAGGGTGTTCATTTGAAAACGTTCCACCACGGATTTATCGAAAACCACTGATTAAAAGAAAAATCGCCGAGACACATCAAAAGATTTATCAAGGGGGACAACTATTTAAACCAAAAACTACTTCACCCCCTTTCACCCTCTGCCCCCCAGCGTAGCTTGTTTGAAGGGTGTTTCGAAGTCCTTCATTTTGACGTTTGATTTTTTAAAATCGGTTGATTCGTTTTCAAGAGAATTGGAAAAATCTTTATTTATCTTAATTTGTTCAGACAGAAAACAAAAACCCACGAAAATATTGCTTTTTATTTACTAAGTGGTCAAAATGTTGCCCGTTACTACTAACACTACTAACTGCTAACATAAACAGCAATTCGGAAGATTAGACGTGGCAACAACCAAATAACGACCCGATTTTTTTCCGCATTCTTTTCATCCTGGGCGAACTGTATTTATTGTTATACCTTTCTAGTTATTTGTTGCTAAGGGAAAGAAAGAATTTAATTTGCTGTCAGTTACATGTGACAATCTTGGGATAGTGAAAATTAATTTATTGATTCAGATTTTACTTCCAAAATGGTTTACACACTATCCGAAAGAGTGGAAATGATTCTAAATTATGGTACCCAAAATCAATGTGCTCGGCAAACTGCCATCACGTTTACCGTCAGACATCCGGGGAATAATAATAATAATAATAATGCGTTTATTGCCCAACAGTGATCACCATTTACAGAGCAAAAAGCAGTAGTATAGCTTACATGGTAGTTACAGCACAAAATATAAAACAGAAACAAAAGAAACATGAAAACCTTGACCAAAATCTATCATAGATGGGCGCGAGATTTATTCTTTAATTCACACACACTGCAGTGAAAAATATCACATGCACTTGAAATTTTGTTGGCATTTCGGCACATAAAATTGATTGGAGCCTTTAGTAGTAAGTTAGTTTGAGCGTTGCACAGGAAAGTCCTGTATTGTCTAGATGTTATTCTAGGAACCAGAATATCTACTTGAGCTAACAATACAGGACAATCTACTTTTCCATGGAAAAGCTTGTGCAAGAAAAGTACAGATAACTGATATCTACGGCTCTCCAAAGACTGATAATCAAATCTATGTAGTAGCTCAGGATAACTACAGCCTCTTGGTGGATACACACCATCGATTCTAAAAGCTATGAATTTCAAAAAATGCTTTTGTGCTTTTTCAATAGCAACGATATATTGGCCATATGTAGGACTCCATATGAGTGAGCCATATTCCAGTTTAGATCTTACTAGACTGAAATACAGAGACGATAATGCTGAGGTGGCATTGAAACTCTCTCGTCGACTTGACCTTCAAATCACCTTGAAGGTCATGGTAAAGGTCATAAGCAAGGTCAGTTGAATAGCTGGAGAAACCTGTCAATCGCGGCGCTCGGTATTTTCTTACCAATCCGTAGCATTACAATATAGCTGTAATTATTGTCTCGGCTTTTCCCAGATGATGGATGTCGTATGGGCTAGAAAGCTTCTCTTTTGGACCTCTATTTAACTGTCAAAATGCAGCTCAGATTATTCTGTTATGTGACTCAATCGTTATGAATCTGAATGAGTGAACAAGTACGAGCTCCTTCCCACTTCAGTTGGCCCACTTCAAGATTTATACCAAAATATGCCTTTATAAACTAAACATGACGAAACTATTTACTTCTAAAACAATTTATTTTCTCAGAAACATTTTAGATACTCTCTAGTCGTAAAAAATACATATTTGAAATCACTTAGACCTATAACTAATAGAACATCTGAACAAATAAACAATGTGCGAATAAATGCGCGAAGTTAACAAAGCAACAATTGAAAGATTATTATCATTGGGTAACATCACCTTTATTTTTTATTACGGCTGAAATTCTTTGGGGCGTAGTGTTAACCAAGTTTTGGCAAAAATTTGGTATAAAACAATCCCATATTTCTTGAAGCTTTTGTCTCAATTCGGTGATTGTACGAGCAGGATGCTGTCGTAGAACCTTTTTCATCTCGTGCCACAAAGTTTCAATAGGTGACAGATCTGGACTGCTAGAAACCCATTTCAAAAGTGGTACATTATTTTCTTCTATCCATTTTATACCTTTTTTTGAGGTATGGCACGCTGCACCATCTTGCTGAAACACATAATCTTGGCCGGATGTCAAACATTCTTCCATGACTGGTAAAAGCGATTCTTCTAAAATTGCCAAATATTTGTTTGTATCCACATTTCCATCAATAAAAGGAAGTTTTCCTACTCCTTTTGATGACATACTGCCCCAGACCATAATGGATGCTGGAAATTTCAGTTTTCTCTTCAGACAGTCAACATGGAATGCTTCATTTTTTTTTTGCGAATAACTCTACTGCGACTGTCACCAGCACAAACTTCGAATCGGGCCTCATCACTCAATTGTATTGCACTCCATTGTTGAGGTGTCCATTGTCTATGCTCTTTAGCCCATCTAAGCCGATTTTTCTTTTGCAGTGGAGTTAATAGTGGCTTTTTCTTTCGCCTATAAACAAGTTGTGCAACTTTGGGGTTTTTACTTCACTTTTTTTTATAAGAAAACTTACCTTGCAAGTGCTAAATACCAGTTTATGGGCCTCTCTATGAGTTGTGGACCTCGAAATTGTCCTTCCAACAGCGTCACTCCACAGAGCACTTAATTGTAAATAATTGGCACGCCTGTTTTTCACGATTATTCTTCTTAATGCTCTTCGGTCGGCATTTGTGATATTACTTTTTTTTCACATATCGTGGCTTAATATTAACTGAACCAGTTACATCTTCTAACAATATTTCTCACACTGTACCGCGATAAGTCTAACAAAGTTGCAATTTCTGAGTTTGATTTCCCAGAATTAAAAAATTTAATTATCAGTAACCGAATTTTCTCACTAATAACCTTTCCTCTACCCATTTTTAAAACCTTAACTACCCAAAACTATTTTAAACGTATTCTGACATCTGTGATTAATAAAAACAATTGTCATGGCTTTTATTTTTCACAGCCACCTATGCGTTATAGACTTATTTTGCATTGAAATGAAAATAGGTTGATATGCTGTAATTGCAACATGTGTTATTTTTATGCTGCAAATTTGATTAGGGAGTGATAAAGTTGGTGTTTTCTACTATATGTTATCAAAATATTCATTGTTAATAATTTAAACCTATAACACCCTGCTAAATTTTTATTATTTGTGTTTTATAAGAAAAAAACTAAGATTTCAACTGAAGTAGGAAGGGGCTCGTAGTTTTTTGTTCAGGTTCCCCCCTTGGTACGATGCATATACGACTACTGACTTTCAAGTTATATCACCGTAACTGGGTTTGACCTTGACCATGGCCTCCTAAGGTCAAGGGCCAAGACTATATTTGAACGCAAAATTTGCCGCTCTTTTCGTTTACGAGGTCAAAAATGGGAGGGTTCTATTTAAAAAAATAGATTTTCTTTCAAATGACTTTGAAGGTCATGATCGAAGTCAAATTCAAAGTCATATGTATGGATAGCTGGGGAAAACTATCAATCGCCGGCCTCAATCTTTTCTTACCATTATTAATATAACAAAATTCGTATTATCTCAATAGAGCTATAATTATCGTCTGGACTATTCCCAGATTATGAATGTCGTATGGGCTAGAAAGCTTCTCTTGTGACCTCTATTTAACTGTCACCATACAGCTCAGATTAGTGTGTTATGTGATTCAATCGTTATGAATCTGGAGTTTTTGAACAAGTATTTTTTTTTGTTCAGGTTCCCGCCTTGGTACGATGCCCGGCGAAGTTAATTTGTTACAACCGTCTTCCATCACGAACAACAACGTAACGTCAAACCAGGAGAAAGGAGAGACGCATAAAACTGCTCAACCAGTAGGCAGCACCTGGGGGAATATCAATATAGATCTAGACAATCTGCTGGTGAACAAACCAAAGAAAGGACCCTCACCTAGCATGAATCAACTAGCCACAAATCCCAACACTTCCCCGGTTCGACAGCCAATGGTTCCCATCGCGCCTTTACAAAGTCAAAATGACAGCCAACAGCAATTCTTTGCAGCTTTCAAATGATGCGTCTACTAAAATTTTAATGATTATTTTCTTAGGCATCAATATACGCGAATGATATTTAATAAGTGATTGATTATTTCATTTACTTTGGTCCGTGTAATAATGAAATGAAAGTGATTCGGGTTTAGAAGCAAAATTACTATATCAGATTTTTCTCAGTTCGGTATTAACTGTAACATGCACATTACCACCATAATATTACATATAGGTTTTAAAATTCGCTCATATAAGGCCTGTGTGTACGTCTAGTAAGTGTGAAAGGGAAAACACGATTTTTTTCCTGACACGTTCATTTGCTAAATTGGGAATTTTTTGAAGAATTTTCTCGAATTGGAAAGAATCTTAGTGGGATATGAAACGTAGCGTTTTATATATGCAATTCTCTGTACTTTTTTATAAAAAAAAGTGTTTCAAATAAAAAAAAAGCTTCAGATGCTAAACACATTTCAAGACGAAATTTGTGGAATTTTGCGTTTATTTTCTTTTTACTCGGAAATATAGCCTAAAGAGTGTTTAAATTGCATCAAAAGTTTTGAAATGTTATGAGTATGTTTCAGCTGTAATAATCATTTTAAAGATATTCTAACATAAAAGTGTAGTTTGTTTTTATAAGATTTTCTCAAATACTGAAATTTGAAAAAATAGGATGCAAAATCGGAAGTAAACTCTTCAAGCCATAATTAGGGTAACTATATTCTTTATCCTGATTTTTTACTCCAAAATTTAGCCTAAAGTATGTTTAAATTACACTTGAAGTTTTCACGGTTTCACGGCTTTTAAAAATTGAAATCGATAAACAGTGAAATCTCCTTTGGACGGACACCAGCGGGAACAAATACAACAAAAATCGTGTTTTTAATGAAAACTGAATATCTTAAAGAAACTGGGCCATTTAAAACGTATATGTATATAAATGTTTTCAAAATAAACAAAAACGCTTAAACTTTAGAAAAGATTAATTACTTTTAGATATATAAAAAGTATGTACATATGTATAATATAATATGTATGTACATACATATAATGTGAAGTAACATAAAACAATGAAATAAAAAGTCACTTTAAGGATGCAAAAATTCATTGTTGCTTTGTGCCTTTTCCTTTAAAATGGCGTCTTGAAATCGTATTTCTAGTTTAGAAAGAAGCTTCAAAGACTGTATCTGATTTCCAACAAAACTTTAGAGCTGCTCGGTCAGGGTAATAGTTTTACCATAATTTGGAATAGCTTCTGTTGGCACTGGAACCTCATCGACATCAGAATCTTCGGAAAGATCTTGTATTTCAACTGGCTTTTCATTTTCTTGGCCTGAATCTTCATCTCAACATACAAACTTTCATCTAGGTTCAACAAATCATAAAGGTTTCCATTATCAGTCAATTTCATTAAATTGTTATTTTTTAGGATATCTGAAAGTACATTAAGTGGTAAATCATCTTCCGGGTCATGTGAATCAGCCTGATTTAACTGGTCTTCATTTTGCATATTTTCATGCTAAAATCCTGCTTTGCGGAAGCAATGTTGCACTGTTTCTTTGGTGACTTGGCCCCAAGCGGGTTTTGTCAAACAAACTGCATCCAATGACGTAATTTTCTTTATTAACTCAAAAGGTGTACCAGTAGTGTTTACTAGCAGGTATTTGAGTATTAGACTTTGTTAATAAGTTTTAAAACTCGTTATAATCCCTTTTATATTATTTAAGCAAATGTCTTTTGGATGAGATCCGGCATTGTCTAAAAAGAATAAACTGTTTCTTTTTTCTTTAGCCATCTTCAAATCTAGGTCTTGCAACCACTCATAATTTGTCTTGTCATCCAAGGTTTCTTATTACATTTCCAAGCTCTGGGTTCAGCTGCCTTACCAATAACTAGGAGTTTTTCTGTTTCGCCCGCCATATATATACAGTGGAAAATTGTAAACCTCTGAGACACATTTTTTCTTTTTTAATGTGAGCGTTTTGTTCGGTAGAGCCCTAAAATACAGGCATGTCTCATAGGCATTATAGATGTCTCTCGATGCATATCCCTTAATCAAAGGACATTTTTCCAAAAACGATGAAACATCTTCAGCATTAACTGAAGCTCCTTCTTCCGAAATCGCTTTAAAATCCATATTTTGGTGAATTCTAAATTTATTGAGCCAACTAGAAGAAGCTCTGCTTTGGTCGTAGTAGTAGACATAAAAAGTAAGTTTTCTGCGTTTTTGTCACGACAATCTCACATCTCACTCTTTTTATCTATTTTAGAATTTATATTTAAAGAAAATCATTGATTGATACAAGAAACCTAAAAAATAATATGCATACAAAAGGAATCTCCTTATGACGAGCTACTATAAACCAGTCATAACACAATTTGTCAATTTTGGTACCATCACCCGTCAAAAAGCTTCTTTTTTCATTCAACTTGCTGTTCGGCATCCATTTCTTTAGAATAATTTCTACAGCTTCTGCACACTTAACTTCTCCTTATTGAGAGCTTCAACAATCTCAACTTTTTGTTTAAGTGTGAGCATTTTTTTATTTGGAACCATTTTTTGTCCTGTTAGGAGAACATTTTCCTTTGTCCGCGTCCGTTCAAGAGAATGTTCGTCCAAGAGAGAGTTAATACAATTCAAATTATATGAGAGTCGGCCATGAGGAACTGTCCGTGCAAGAGGGGTGTCGGCGAAGGGGAATTTCACTGTATTTCGTTTTCCTAAGCCTGTAAAAAATATTAATTGATTCTATGAAATTAGCTATGAGCCTTTAGCTAATAGTCTGACATTTGTCAGCAGCATTTGTTTTCTCATCCAAAAGGCGCCGAATCCATAAAAGGTACCTTTGCACGTTCTCTTTACAGTGGTATTGCAGTCTAACGCACTGAAAAATGTTGCATGTTGCAACCGGTATGGAATGGAGAAAAATCAAACTTTGCGTCTTGAACCGAATCGCTGTAAATGTAGCGCAAAAAACTATTCTGTGGAAAATATATTTTAAACAGGGTAGGGAAAGATTCCATCTACAGAGAAATCCAAATATCACTGACGTCATAATGTGTATGGCGACGCGGCAAGCCGCAGCTGCGTCCGTGACCTCGTCACTCGGGTTGCCAGGCAACGAAGTTTTCTATCTCTTTCTAACATACGTATTGTACGCTTCTATCTCGTACACATTACGACGTCAGTGGTATATGGATTTCTCTGTACGAGTATACAGGGTGTAAACGTTATGATAGTCATTATTTAAATGGGTGATAGAGGGTGTTAAAAGAAGCAAAAATTTTCTTATAACATGGGGGTCCAAACGGAATTTTTTTTAGAGGAAAGCTACTTTAAAGTAAAATAAAATCTGACAACGCCGCAATGCCAGACGCAAATTACGACGGAACATGGAGTTTGGCTCTTAGGTATTATTTCATTATTTGATAATGCACTCGTAAAATGCAAACAATTAAAAAAAAAACGGACTAATTGCCTCAGCGCTTCACCTGATGTGTGAAAGTTTATTGAACGTATTAAAAAAATCCTCTTATAGACAATTTTGATACATACATTGTTTTTCTTTTTAAAACCCACACCGCACTTTTTTGTATGTAAAGAAGGTGTTCAAAATGCCGTCCTCCACTTTCCACACAAGCTTCATTACGACGAACCCAGTTTCTTCTTACTCTATGTCCTCGAAGTTGTCCATTTATTTCAACCGCATTAAATTTTTTTTCGCGAAGTTGTGCTTCAGTTGTTATTGGACCAGCCCCATAAACCATCTCTGAGTTATCCCCAATACCACAAATCCATCGGATTGAGGTCAGGAGATCTTGCTGGCCATTTTCCAGGATCAGGAGCATTTCGACCGATCCAGCGATTTGGATAATGTTTATTCAAATACTGAATGACGCCTCTAAAAATGTGTGGTGGTGCCCCGTCATGAAAAAAACATAAATTCTATCTCCGTTGTAATGGCATGTTGTCTAAGGTCTGTTCCAAAAGTTCTGATAGGTTATTGGCTAGAAAGCTAAGGTATCCTTTTCCTGACAACTTTGGGGGTAACTCGAAAGGGCCACTTACCCGATCGTCAAGAATACCAGCCCAAATATTTATTTGTTGTAAATGACCTTCACGAATGGTATGAGGATTTTCTTGGGCCCACGTGTGAGTATTATGGAAATTTAATATCCTGTTTTTAAAAAAATCCGGATTTTCAATGTTTTTGTGCAATAACCACTGACAGAATGTTAGTCTTCAAGGATAGTCTTCTGATAACAAAGCCTGCACTCGTTGTACATGGTAGAGATAAAGCAAATTTTCCCGTAGGATTCTATGGTCTATGGTATGCGATACTTCTACGCGGCGGCCTAATTCCCGAGTGCTGATATCTGCATTTGTTCTTCCTGCTCTACAGTAACCTGTCTTTCACGAGTGCGAATATTTGTGGGCTGAACACTTCCTTTATCTCGAAGTCTTTGTACACGTTGGCGAAATCTGTCGCGATAAATTTGAGCTGCAAGATTTGAATTCTGACGAGCTTCACCGTAAACTAGCAACATGTCGGCGAACTCTTGATTCGAGAACATTGTAAATAAACACGACGACGTACGCGAACAAAAACAAAACAACATACTAATCACTGTAACCGTTTGCGATCGATTGCGGGTTCGATAAGAGTGATGAAAGACCGACGCGCTGTTGTCATGTGTGTTTTAAATATTTAATTTAATGAAACTTACTGACCAGAAATTTTGGCTTAACTTATAAAAACTTAATGTCATTTATTTGTTAATTACCAAATTTATAAACGTTTTAGATTAGATTATAAAAATTAGTAAGATTGTGGTCCAGTTGTAAACTATAAAGTCATTTAGACAAAAATCTCTTGACTTTTGGACCATGGGTCATATGAAATTTTTGACTTGTTTTGACCCGCCCTATTACCCATTTTAATAATGACTACCATAACGTTTACACCCTGCATATAGATTGGCAAAGTTTTTAGTGTTGTTCAGTATCGGTTGGGTTTATGGCAACCAGCGAAAGATATCCCCACAATAAATATTGTAGGCAAGAAACTAACTTAAATTAAAGATATCGGTAAGTTTAGCTCAATCAATTTACTATAGTACTATCTAGAGTAGCTCTTTGTCCGTGAAATTTTTGGACATCTTGTATACAAAGTAATATTGTCTTACGATCTGTGCATGAATGTGCTATTGAAACAGCTGTTTCACTAAAACGGGAATAATGTTGATCTGGTGTACAGAAAATATGAAGCATACTTTATAAATTCTAAACATATTTTTGTTTCTCAAAAGTGGACTTGTGTAAACTGATCGATATTGTAAAAAGTAAAGTGCTTCCATGAAGTGGTCATTCATAGATTTGTATATATTTACATATGATCATTACAAAAATATACGGACGGAAATATTTTCTCAAGATTGCTGAAATAATGGACCAAATAAATGGATACTCTTTCTATTAATGTTCTCATACATTCCTTATTTACTTAAGTGGAGTGCAATCGATACAAGTTCTTTTCCGTTTCAAAATTACGTCTGAAGTTGTCCTCACCTTTCAAACAGTACTATTTTTAAAATGCTAACTCGCACATGTTCATCTATGAGCCAAGAAAATATGATTTTAAGCATAGATAAATCATGCATTTGTTGCGGGCAATGACGATAACTGGACATTGATGTGAATGCCCGCTGCGAGCGGGCAATGTTATTATTCTCATTTTGTTCAGCTTTTGAACACGATGGCTGAAATGGACTAGGCTATGCACACATAATAGATTTCCCCGTGCACTTGTCCTTAAAGAAAAATATTCTCAGCAGGCGGATCGCGTACCTATTGGATGCGTCTGCTTCTGCTCCCGGCGGCGTGCCGGTCTTGGTAAGTATTCTGGTATTACTGCCGCCTCTCACTGGTGGTATTATGTAAAAAACGTATAAAACGTCAACTTATAAGATATCATCTTGCAGATAGTTTTTAGGGTGCAAACTGTCATTCGACGTTTGCTCACTAGGATCGTTGTGAGCGCGATCCAAAGCGTCCATCTATGGAGGAATGAATGAACGATACGGCACGCTCGTCTCTTTTCAAGTATGCATTGTTGATTGCAGTCAGCCACTTTGTTTGTAGACAACTAAGTGCTAAGTTAACATCTTGTAGAAAAACCTACATAATGTCAAAAAACAGAATAATGTCACCTTTCAAGATACGTGATACCCGTGCCGTGCCGGTTAGATATCTGAGAGAGGCGACGTTGCCAGATGTACTAGCGGTAGGGCAAGGAAAGAACGTCTATGGGCTAAATGTACGGACCTCGTTGACTAGAGGGTTTGTTCTGAAGATAGTCCTTCATGGCGTTGCGTGAGAAGTACAGAGTCAACTTCCTTGACGCCATTGTTTATCTATACGTATACTGCCCAACTTGGCTGGGTATTCACATCAGTTTCCAAATATAGCCAAATTCAGGATGATCTGATACTATACAATCTTTTAACGTTCATTTACATCACACATAGGTTGCTCTACATCTAGAAGTGGATCAGTGGATTGTCGAATATTTTGTCAATGCCCCAGTAAGAGTGTGTTGTCATAGCAATATTATCAACGCCAAATCGGTAGTTATAACTGTCATTCATAGATTTCATGATATCATTTTTTCAGAACCGATTTATTCAGGCATTGTTGCACTGGATAAGGGGCATGTCACGTGAAGCAGAGAGCGAAAAAGTGAGGTTTTGAATTTCGTTCATGTTGGGCCTGTTTGTACATCTAGTTGGTGTGTAAGAGAAATCATGATTTTTCCGAGGTAAGTTCATTTGCCAAGTTATGGGCTTAAACAGAGAAGCGTAATGGAAATTGGGATCTTTTTTAACTGAAACACACTATAATATACATATTTTGAAGAAAAAATCAGGATAAAGACTGTAGGAGTTACGCAAGTTTGAAGCGTTTACTTCCGTTTTTTTTTTTCAAATTTCAATATTTAAGAAAATCGCATAAAAATAAACTATAATTTGCGTTACAATATATTTGAAATGATGTTTAAAAGAAAATGAAAAGAATATTTCGTGAATAGTGAAAATTCTTAAAGATGCAAATTTTGTTTTTCTAAATATCTGTATGTGATGTAACTGTTGTAGTTTTTCAAAAGAATGTTAATAAATCTGGAATAACAAGAACAAGTCGAAAAAAATGTTTCGAAGAAATCCCATTTTCAAATCTCTTTTGAAGCTCGTAACGCAAATGAACGTGCTACGAAAGAAAATCGTGTTTTCTCTTTCGCATGTACTAGATATACAAACATCCCAAATATAAACGAATTTTAAAACCTTTTTCGATGCCCACTTCACGTAAAATGCCCCACATGTATGATTTAACCAATAGGTTTTACAATGTATATAAGTAAGGGTCGTTGGTGTAGGGTTAAAATTGTTAATTATTTATAGTGAAAAGTATGCACGTGAGCGAAAGGTATAACTAAAGGCATGCATTATTGAAAACAATGGCTATTTTATTTTAACGAGATTAAAAATCACAATCTTGATAATTCCTCTACAGGAATTCATGCCGCTAGTTTTATTTTCCGTTATTTTACTTTAATTTTAAGTAGGCTGTTTGTGTATACATAATCCTTTACGATGAGCTGAGCAGATATGGAAAATCACTGAGACTAGCTATCTACCCCATGGTTGGGGTTGGCAAAAAAGGTCAAAGTGGGACTAGTTGTCTACTACTAAATGGGATGCCCAGTTTCAAACAAAAGGTTGTGGACCATTATCCATACAGTGAGAACCGAATTCGACTGACGCTTTAAGTATTAGGGAAGCGCGAGAAGTGTGTAAAAATGCATATGTTAGAAAAAGATAGAATCCGGCTGAAGAGCGTTGCCCAGCAACGGTAACGCAGAAGGTCGTGCAATCTGCCGCGTTACCAACATGTTACACCAGTTCCTCATGTTGAAAATATGCGTTACTTTATTCTCTACGTCGAAATAATGGTTTTATTTTGAGCGTACACATTTTTGAATGTTTAGAATCGATTCGGAATCGGTGTTAACGGCGCTCCATTTTAGGTCAAGATCGCCACAAATTCATCATCATTCGTCTTTGGTCCGCTTGACAACACCGCAACTCGTACATTCTTAGGCAAGGTTTCCACCTCCATAGATCATAGAAGAGTGCGTCCTGCTTCGAAATAGTTTTCACCTGTGTATACGCAGGCGGTGTTAATTTGAATTGCGTAACATTAGTTTCTCACCGCTCTCTGTCGGAAAATGTAACAATAACCCAGGATGTGTTAGTTTTATCACCATCGGTGGAAATCGAGGATAATTTTAAAATAAATTAAAACACTTATGCATTAAAAAATGTTGTTGTTGTTGAAGATTTATTTAGCATTAATGTTACAATGTCAATTTTGTATAATTATTCGTTACACATTTTTCGTCAATCCATTTTCTATAGTTTTACATCTATTAAAATTACATGACTACGCATTTTGAGTATTCCTAAAGTGATTTTTTAATTGCACCTTAAATATTTTTAAATTCGAACAGTGTTTAATATCATTATTCAATTTATTAAATTCAAATACTTCCATATAAAATACAGATTTGCTAGTTATGCTATTATTACAATTTTGCAGATGAAATTCTATACTGCCTCTAGTTTTGTAGTTATGATAATGACTATTTTGTGAAGTAGAATTTTTAATTTTGAAAATATATTTTCATCTGCTGTAAACAAAATGGTTGAATGATATAAAAAATGGGGAAGAATTATAGTGTTATACACATTTTTTTAAATACATACTAAAGTTAAGGGAAACTATAGAAGTAACTTATATTTTTTGATATTTTGGAAATAATGTACTCATAATGCTCGTGAAACAGTACTTTACTATCCACATACATATATAACCAGAAATATCTATTCGACTACTTCAATTGTTTCAACGTTTAACCAATTCATATTTTTTTAATATCACTATTTAACGCAGTCTACATGTCTACAAATATTTATGTGCGATATATGTATGTATATCAATGTATCGTCCGCAAATATTTGAATTTTGTTAAATAATCTTATAAAATGTTCAATTCTGATCTTTTAAAACCATAGTGATGCAATTTCACTAACAATTGTTGGTAATTCTCTAGGTAAGCTACACCAGCCGTTTTTTGATGATAAAATGATTTCATACCCTAGTTTTTGGGTGTGTCTACAGTCTCGAATGCGCTTTTGAAGTCTAAAATTACTGTTATAATTCATTCTTCCTCATCTATAGTTCTTCTCTAGTCTTCCACCACCATTTGTATTGCTGTTTCTCTAGTTTTTCTAAATCCAGCTTGATTTTTGTCAACGTTTGTTTTCTTCAATGAACCCAATGATTTGTTCGTAAATTATCCCTTCGAACAGCTTCTCGGCCTCTGGCAAGACATTAATCGGCCGCATATTTGTATATAGCTCACAATGTTGAACGGCAGCCTCTGCACTTGTGGCCTTACTGTACCACAGTATCAGATTCACTTTGTGTTCGGAAGTGTATGTGAAACTCATGAAATTCTGTGACCTCCGCTGATGGTTACGTTTGAAGGAAATACGAAAAGAACAAATGTAGTGCTCTACTCTTGTATTCACCAATTTGAACTCCTTGAATCCCCGCCACTGTTCGAATCCACGGTATTATACATGCTCTCCAAATAGTGTGTCAAAGCTCAATATTTTCGTTATTATTAGAGTCGCAGAAAAAAGTTAAATACAAGTTGTAGGCAAAGGAAAGGGCTACAACCTGAAATTCTTTTAGCTATACAAGATGTCCCATAAATTAGTGGCAATATAAAGTTGTATTTTCTTAAATGGGACACCCTGTATTTCTTTTGATTTTCAGAATCGCCTTTTCATGGCCATTCTGCCAATGCATTGTTTCGGGGGTTTGTACTGGGTATTTTGGAATATATTACCCTTTTTTCGTTAAAAATCATTCTACTTTTGACTTCCGGTATCTTAATCACACTTTAGATAAAATCTGTTCTATTATACTGAGTGATGCAAACAGTGATAGACATTCATATCCAATATTTTTTACCTACATGTTTCATCCGAGGCATACAGGGTGAGTCAAAACGAAAAGACGTAATTTTCTCGAAAAAATTAAATGCAACATCCTGTATCTTATATTTCTGTTCAATGCGTCTCGTAGTGCTCTTCCAGTTTTATTAAGCATTACATGTTTTAGAAGTGAAAACCATAATTTTGGAATCATTAGGAAAATACCATATCAGTTAAAATATGTCGCTGAGTGCTTAAAAAATGTAATTAAACAACTAAGTATGGGCAACCTATATTTTCCTAATAACTCCAATACTATCATGCTTTTCACTTATAAAGCATGTAATATCTCAAAAAATACTAGGTTTAGGATAGGGAAATTGAAAAGGCATCAAGAGACCCGTTGAATAGAGATATATAACATACAGTGTGTTTAATTTAAATTAAAACGTTGGATATGAATGTCGACCACTGTTTCAAACTACTATTTGGGTGTAGAGAATAAACTAACGCATATTTTCAACATGCATCATTCATGGAACTGGTGTAACATACTGGCAACGCGGCAGATTGGTCAGTCAATCAAAGTTGTTTGGAGATCAAAAAAATGAAGATGAAAAAAACACGTCTCTATCTAGTCCTAGTTTTCAATATACACATCGACTAACTCCCTCTTGAAGGACCGTATACACGTTCGATACAAACAAAACGCAAATGATGGAAAATGATTATACATCTGGCCTATCAATGTCTGAAATATAATAGATCTTATCGTTACAAGCAACTTTATCATTTTCACCATCTGCTTTTTGGATGAATTGTATGTATATAGTTGTTAACTTTATTTTTTTCAAAATTTTTATTCTACCGGTATTTGTTTGTGAAAGATACTATATCTAAACATTTATATCATCTAGCATACTTCAGCACAATGTGATTATCCGAACCACTGAAAGACAGTGAATCGCAAGCAGAGCATGTTTATTATAATGTGATTATTGTTGTTTATTTACATATCAAACTGCTAGTGTGGATATTACCAAAAGAAATTGGGTTTTGTTATGTAAAGTATGAAAATATTATCAGATGCTTCAGTAATACCATCGAAATATAGTCTTTTGGTAATGTCTGAACCTACTAAAAGATCCAGCTCACTGGATTCAGTAATTTGCGGACATCCGAAATTCCATTTTAGCCTCAAAGTATTAGTTGTTTATAACCCACAAGGTTTAAAAACAAATGTGGGATGTGTTGTGATTTTAGGATTTTTTTCAATAAATTTTATTCAACTTACTCGTTGAAATTAAATCAAATATGTATATTATTGGTGGAAGCCTCATTTTAGTTATTTGAAAATTTTGTAATAAGAAACTAAATATATAGATTTAGTTCATATCTGTATTTGTTGTTTTCTAAATTTCTAAATAAAAACATGAAAACATAAATACATTCTTGGGTTCGTACTTACCGTTACGTGTTTTTCAATGATGCTAGATCCCTGGAGTACTAAGAATTCTGGACGTAAGCTCACTCTATTCTTGGAATGTCCAGGTGGAGCGTGGACTCAAGGGATCAACATCGATGATGAAATTTGTTGCACGAACACCCGCAGGATTAACATCAACATTAATTGTGATTACCACCACCAACAGTCTAATCATCCCGCCATGCTTTTCTTGGCGGAGACAAAATCTCATATTCTGCATCCATTAATCATCTTAGCTTACGAGGTGCATTCCAATCTGAGAAAGAACGGGGGAGTTATGGCTTTTGCAAGACCGATGCAGCAGGTCGTATAGTTGAAGTGTTCGCTATTACCCAAAGACTGACCCAGCTGGTGGCGAGCTCTACTTTTTCCCTGCCTTTCGGGACACGCCTGCTGGATTTCTTTCTCACCACGCACTGCTGCTGTCCTGTTTCCCCTGGGTAACTCAGACCATGACGTTGTCAAGGTTAGAACCCGCTGTGGCAGCAGAAACTTGCCCACGCCACAAAATTTGGCTATAGGGACATGCCGACTGGGAGGTGCTCGGAAAAATTCTCTCCACCTTTCCTTGAAGCGATGTTTGTTTCGCTAACGAGGAAATTATCTATCCACGCTGGGATGGAGGAATACATCCTTCCTACAATGAAAGTGCCTAAACTAGGGTCCAACAAATCGTGCGACACTGCAGAAAATCAAGGCACACAGAACTTTATTACAAAACCCCACTGTAGAGAACAGACGGTTCACAATGCCAAAACTAGCATGGTATAAAAGTTAGGCATAAGTCGATGTGTCAACAACACGGCCAGTACGGGCCGGTGTTCCTCAGTTCGATCCTAGGACCAATCCTTTATTCGCTTTTTATCCATGATGTCCCTTGCCCCAGCAACTGTGAAGTCCAGCTCTATGCTGACGACACTGCACTTGTCGCCCAGTCATGTACTGGTGATCTGGATCGTGATAGGTCGCAGAGCGCAGTGGAAGAAGTACTAGAGTATGCGGAACGGTGGCTGATTAAAATTAATCATTCGAAAACGCAGGCTATTTATTGTACCAAAAACGTCGCAGCCCCCCAGCAGAGGTCTCGGCAGACGGCAATCGTATACCATGGACAAATTCTGCCAAGTACCTGGGTGTCACCCGTGATAAAGGTATGACCTGGCAGAAACATACAACAGCCTTGAAAACAAAATTCCAAATTGCCTTTCGGCAACTATATCCTTTGTTATGTAGATCCTCCAAATTGAGTTTGATAAACAAAGTTCGCCTATATAAAATGATTTTATTAGACCAGCCAATTATGTATGTGCCGCTTGGTGTTTTCTTGCCAAGACACATATGCAAAGTCTTCGAGTACTGCAAAGTAGAACTTTGCGAACAATTTGCAACGCTCCATGGTAAGTCTCAAACGAGACCTTGACATTCCTTACTTGAGGGATTATGTCAAACTTCAGGCGCAGCGACGTTATAGTCAAGCGGAATCGCACAGCAACCCTCTGTTGCGCGACGACTCAGTTGACTACACAGTGGAGCAGTGCGTAAACATTCAAGGTCACGGCTCGCACTGTAATCAAAAATTAGCGCGAACTTTAGTAAGCGTAAAATTACACTCTCACAAAACCGAATTAAAATTTGTTTAGTTTACCTCAAAATTAATCCGTGTACCATGTCAAAAAGCCTAGCCTAGCCACTTAATCTAAACACTTCCGTTTTTTTGCTCTTCTCCATTTTTCTTCTCTTTTCCTTTCTCTTTTTCCTTGACATTGTCTGGTTTCTGGGCAACCAGTACTGACAAATTCGACTAACGACACTGAATAATGGGCAAAGGTCCTACGGACCGCCCAGACAAACAAATGAATAGTAAGTCGATCTTTCTGGACGCTGGCCAAGCAGATTGAAAGGAACTTCTCACCACTTCTGTGCCAGGATGAACGATTGTAACCGACCCAAAGGCTAAGGCGGAAGTCCTTGCCAAGATTTTGATGCCAACTCCACCGTGGACGTACCCCCCAAGGCCCAAGTACCGTCGATTCAAAGGGTTCCCTACACTATGTGGGGAAGAAACATTCAGGCATTAATAAAATAAGCAGGACTCATTTGTCTACTAAAAAAATAGGGTACAAAGGTAATATACGTATCTCGCCAGTCGTTTATATAACTTGCTGCCCGATGAAATAAAAAATAGCTTCCTTACCAAAATTTAAATAAGAAATAAAAAAATTCTTACTTAAAAGGGACAAGAACAAGTTCACAGAATCATAGAAAATAGGTTAATTTTTACATTTATATTCAGGGTATGTTGAAATTTAAAAAGGAAAATGTTACCAATTTTATTCTAATGGGTGATTTGACAGATGACGCGTGAATCATGTCTTGTGTCATTGTCAACTTGTTCAGTTTGGTCTATAATTTAACCATGAATCGACTTACGAACGAACAACGCTTGCAAATTATTGAATTTTACTATCAAAATGCATGCTCGATTAAGAGAATGCATCGAGCACTGCTTCCAATTTATGGGCCATTTGGTCGGCCTACTGAGGGAGCTATTCGGAAGCTTGTGACTAAATTTCAAACCCAGTTTACATTATTGGACATTACCACCAACACGCAGACGTAGAGTGAGGACTGAAGAAAGATATTGCGGTTGTATCCGCCAGTGTTAGGTGATGACCGTGAAATGTCGATTCTCCGCCGTTCGCAGCAATTGGGCCTCGGTTACTCCACTACGTGGAAAATTTGCGACAGGATGTGGGTTAAACCTTATAAGAGACAGCTGGTGCAAGAATTGAAGCCACACGACCTCCCACAACGTTTTCATTTGGTGAATGGGCGCTGACAAAGTTGGAGGAAGATCCACATTTTTATCGAAAAATTGTGTTCAGCGACGAAGCTCATTCTGGTTGAATGGGTACCTTAACAAGCAAAATTGCCGCATCTGGAGTGAAGACCAGCCAGAAGCATTGCAAGAGCTACCAATGCATCCCGAAAAAATCACTGTTTGGTGTGGATTATGGGCCGGTGGCATCATCGGGCCGTACTTCTTCAAAGACGACAATGGCCGGAACGTAACTGTGAATGGCGAGCGCTACCGTGCGATGACAACAAACTTTTTTTTGCCCAAAATGGAAGAGCTGGACTTGGCTGACATGTGGTTTCAACAAGACGGTGCCACATGCCACACCGCACCCGAAAACAATGGCCCTATTGAGAGGCGAGTTCGGGGAACAGTTTATCTCACGTTTGGGGCCCGTCAACTGGCCGCCTAGATCGTGTGATTTAACGCCGTTGGACTATTTCTTGTGGGCCATGTTAAGGCTAATGTCTACAGGGATAAACCAGCAACGATTGACGCACTGGAAGCCAATATTGAAGCATTTATTCATGAGATACCGGCCGATATGTTGGAGAGAGTGTGCCAAAATTGGACCTTGCGCATGGTCATCTAAAGCGGAGCCGCGGCCAACATTTACATGAAATATCTTTAAACATTAAATTATATCGACCGTTCTATCGACTCAAATAAAGATTTAATCGTTTTTTTCAAATTTTTTGTGTTTTTTTTTGAAAATCAAATCCTATACCTCTTAAAAATCACCCGTTAACTAAATGACATAGAAGATGCAACAGAAGCGCTGTAATTTTGAGCATACTTTACAAGTTTTAGATCTACTGATAAATAGAAAGTGATAAAATTTTAACTCGAAATTTCGCTAAATACCTGAGATATACCGCCTCAATGTTAATAATGTGTTGAAGATTCTCTGTTCGCTACACATTCGTTATGTCGTCGCAGCATTGTTTGGATTAGGTGATTAATGTTTTCGTGGTGTATTGTATCCCATTCCATCTGAATTTTGTTTCGTAGAGCCTCCAATGTTTGTGGAGGGTGCGGTGAATTTTGAAACCTTCCCATCATGTACCATATATGTTCGATCTGGTAAAGGTACCATAACACCCACAGTGCGATTAATATGCTGTTCGATGGAATATTGAACATTTCGTCTTTCACCACGTCTCCTCCTTACGAGGGATGTCTTTTAAGTTTATCATATAGAAAGAATGACTTGCTGAGTTACTGTCTGTTTTCGGCAACGAAGCGCCACATCAGTCGACAATTTCCCGTTGGTATGGCGAATTCAAACGTGGACGGGTGAGTCTTAGCGACGATCTAGAAAGACCTCAATTCAAAAAATTTTACATGAAGAATTAGGAGTAAGAAAATCAGTTTCTCGTTCGATACCCCACCTGTTGACTGAAGAGTAGAAATCAGCCAGGATTAATTGGTGTCAAAAACGCTTGACCGTTTATAAATTCCGGAAACTCAAAAAATGTGTACAGCTTTGTTAGTGGTGATGAATCGTGGATTTACTGTTATGAGCCAGAAAATTAGCGACAGTCGGCTTTTGGTGTTCCAAGGTGAAGAAAAGCCAACAAAAGTCATCCGTTCTCGAAGTGTTTCGAAAAAGATGGTCGCGACATTTATGTCAAAAGCGGGTACATTGCAACAATTCCTCTTAATGAGCAAAGAACTGTTACTGCGGATTGGTATACCACCATTTGTTTGCCAAAAGTCGTCACCGAGCTTCGAAAAATCACCCTGAAAGAAGAATCATCCTCCGCCAAGACAATGCAAGCTCGTACACAGCCCAAAAGACAAGGCAGTATTTAACGAAGAAAACGTGGGATTATTGGACCATCCTCCATATAGTCCCGATCTAAGTCCTAACGATTTCTTTACTTTCCGAAAATTAAAAACAGACTGCGTGGTCAAAGGTTCCAGTCACCAGAAGAAGCAGTTGACGCATTCAAAAATGCCGTTTTGGATCTGCCAGCAAACGAGTGGAATAAGTGCTTCGAAAAACAATAAAGTCATTTAAAACTACTTACCGTATTGTTTTATTTCCAAATGCAAAACTTAAAAGACATCCCTCGTACTCTTGCACGGCCATTCAAGTCTCTTCCTACTCCATACCAACCGGTTGCCGAAGATATACTATAGGTCCAGCGGTAGTACAAGATGGGGACGGTACGAAAGCAGTCCAAAATACCTTATTCGGCGACAGCATCAAACCTCTGGTTCGCAACTGCCCTTGTGGAAAATCGATATCTAGGTGCTAGTTGCCTCACATAACGATCCTGTCGCTCTGTAGTCTGTCTTTGACGTACAGTGCCTCAAACTCGTCGATTTCGGACTTTCTTGGAACCACTCTCGACAACACCTCATTCCAGTAGCTTCGTTTCGATTCACCCGATTAGCGATTACTCTAAAAGAAAATCCTGTTTCACGTCACCCCATTATCCGACCCATCTCAAACTCGGAAAGTTGTAAATTAGCGCATCTGCGAATCTAGTCATGATAATGAAATGAAACAACATCGAAACCAATGGAACCAACACAGAAAAATCGCTGTATATTAAGTAAACATGTTCATATCCTGGTATGACAAAAAACATTTATCAGCGTATACGAGTATCCATGATAGCAAGTTTTATCAAAGTTCATAAACAATTCTGGATATTGCATTTTATATGTCACTTAGTATATATACTAAGTGACATATACGATTTCGTCAACTTAGTGAGTTTGATAGGGGCCGTATAGTGGGACTTCGGGAAGCTGGACTTTCTTTTCGGGCAATTGCAGTTAGAGTGCAAAGAAGTGTAGACACTGTGGTTAGGTGTTGTCAGGCATGGCTTCGAGAAGGCCGTAAGCAAAGAGCAAGGGGCACTGGACGCTGCCGTAGAACAACAGACCGTGAAGATCGCCGCCTAAGATTTATTGGCCTTAAGGGAACGTTTCTCCACAACCAGGTCCATTGCAAATGAATGGTTTGCAGAACACGGAAAACCTATTGGCATGCGAAGTGTTTACCGACGAATGAGAAGTTTTGGCTTGTTTTCATACCGGCCACACTGGGTCCTCCCTTTAACTCGAGAACACCGACGTAATCGCCTTGAGTGGTGCAGACAACGGTCACTCTGAGATCAGGAATGGAACAGTATTGTCTTTAGTGACGAGTCTCGATTTTGTTTAGGCATGCACGATGGTCGTGCCAGGGTTAGAAGGCGACGTGGTGAAAGGAGGAATCCACAGTTTTTTGTTGAAAGACATGTTCATCACACTGTTGGAGTTATGGTTTGGGGTGCTATAGCTTATGGTTCCAGGTCACCTTTAATCTTCATCAGAGGTAACATGAACGCGCAGCGTTATATCCACGAACTTCTAGAACCCCATCTTTTACCCTATCTTGACACCCTGGCAGATCCAACTTTCCAACAAGATAATGCCCGACCACATGTTGCAAGAGTCACAATAGACTTCTTTCAACATAATGATGTCACATTGTTACCATGGGCCACCAAGATCTCCCGACTTATCCCCAATTGAGCACGTGTGGGATATGATGGGTAGGAGATTGCTCAATTTGCAACGTCCTCCTCAGACTCTAGAAGCACTTCGAGAGGAGTTGGTGGTTGCCTGGAATGAGATACCACAGGAGGACATTGACCACCTGATCAGAAGCATGCCTAGGCGCGTTGGAGAATGCGTAGCACATCAGGGTGCATCCACACATTATTAAAGGTGAAAGGGCTTTAAAGCAGTGCAATCATTTTGAAATTTTATCATTTACTTATTATGCTTCATTAAGTACTTAAGTATACAAAATTTTATTAAAATAAAACCATTTAAACTGGGTGTTCGGATTTATATGTCACTTAGTATAGTAATCAGTAGTTTTATTAATCATTGCCCTATACTCAAATCTAGTATTTTTCTTAGATTTTCCATGTTTTAAAAGTGAAAACCATAATTTTGGCAAGTTGATTCGAGGGAGAACAGAACATTTTTAAAAAAATCTTCTTGGTCACGTATTT